>PVKA01005916.1:0-87194 GCA_004027165.1 Ctenomys sociabilis
AATAAGAACTTAAACACATCTATATTATAAGTGCAGTTAATTGAAAGCAATCAAACTTTCCAAGGAAAATCTGCCAAAAGGTTGTTGAACCCTCTGTTGAGGTAGACTACAATTTCTCTGATATCTTTAAAGTTTTCCATATTATTATATTTTCATTGAAATTGACAAGTTATTGAACATACCATTAGATGTAAAGAGAATATTTTAGAGTTCACAGGACTATTAAGACACAAAACCCCTATATTTCAATAACAACTTAGACATACTATTATATTAAATATGATTTTTTACAAATGATAGTTCTTGATAAGACATTTATTCAAATTGTTTAAAAAATGATTTAATAAGCTCCTTGCTAGCCAGGCCCAGGTAGGGCAGGCTAGTTTGTATGAAAGGTAACGTGGCACTTGTTGAGCACCATGTTAGAGAGTATGGAAATGGAATGGTGCAGGAGACTACAACCCAAGGCAGCCCGAAAGCATATAAGACACAGGGTTTGGGCATCTAAAGGTTTAAGCCAAAGTGGCCAGCCTTGGTGTATCCTTGAACTTGCCCCTTCACTCCAGGGGTTGTATCCCCAGCTGAGAAAATGAGCTACCTCTATCCACAGCTCAGTACTTCTGGGGAGGATGACATAGTGGAGCAATTGCAAGGTGGAATCACTGGCTTCCATCTCCACCTGCTTAAAAGCAGTCAGCCAAGAGGAGCCTGGCTTTCCCACTGGCCAGTGTCCTTCATGCTGACTGCAAAGACCTCGGCTAATATTCTGTCACATCCTTAGAAGACATGTCAAAATTCCTTGAAACCCCATCAAGAAAAGATTCATTTGAGAGTCATAGCTATCTGGTTTCTTTGTTGTTACTCATACAAAAGAAGACCAATGAATTCAACAATGAATCTTAGACATCAACATTTTGCCTTTAAACAAAAATTATTTCAAATCCAAAAGCAGGATAAGCCTTCTCCAAACTCCTGTCTGTTGGTGACTATAGGGCTCTGTGAAGAGAGCTTTCTCCTAATGTGCAATGTACAAAACATGTATGCATACTTAGGTGAGGCACAGCAGTGTTTCTTGCCTACAGCAGAGACTCTGTTAAGTTCATATCATCAATTTTGTCTGTGAGTTTTGGATTCAATTCTTCATTTCAAATTTCTAAGCAACTTTTTGGATTTTTTGACAACCACACATACAAGGATTTGAGATTTGCTATGGATTGATAGGAACTATCCATAGAAAAGCCCATGGCACTGGAGGTACTTCGGTAGGCTTGGCCAGTGTACTGTCAAAGACATCCTTGTCTCAGTCCCTAGAACCTCTGAATACACTACCTTATGTTGTAAACAGGATTTTATGTACACAGAGTCAGTACCTGTGAAGATGATCAACATCTTCATTATGCAGGTGGGTACAAGAGTCTAAATCAGAGCTGGATAGATAGGTCAGTGGACTAAGTGCCTACTTAGGCAAGTCCAGGGACCAGAGTTCAATCCCCAGTACTGCATGCCACGATGGCCTGGCCCTCGGGTGTGCTGAGCCAGTGACAGAGTCCAGGTATGGTAGTGTATGCCTGTAACCCCAGCACTGTGGAGGCTGAAAGTAGGAGGATCATTATGAGTCTGAGCTTCATAGTGAGATCCCATACCAAATACAGTATAATACAATACAATACAAGAGTCTTAAGCCAGAGGAAGCATAAACTGGCTAAAGGGACATGGTTACCACTTTGAAGATGTCATGAGACCATAAGCTTAGAAGCACAGTGGTCTCCCAAGCCTAGAAAAGACAAGAACACAACACGCAAGCATGGAGTGTGGGTGCTATTCCCAGGGGTCAGTGTGTGTGTGTGTGTGTGTGTGTGTGTGTGTGTGTGTGTGTGTGTGTTAGAGGTAGACAGAAAGGAACCAGCAGTGTAGCTCCTTGCATTTATATTTTTGCCAAAACAATACAAAACACTTGTGGCTTTCCACAGAGAAGCAAGAAGGTCAACCAGCCTTTTTTGATTCTTCTGTTCTTCAGGAAGGTGAGACCCAGGACCTAGTGCAGAATTCCAATATCAGAGATTCAGAGTCCTGGGCATAGTGAGGTAGAAGGTTAGAAATGTTCCTGCATTCCTTTATACGAGACCTTTCACCCACTTTTATTTTCATGCCAAAATTACTTCACAGTTCATGAAGTCCCCATGTCATTCAAGAATTGAGCAACAATCCAGAGGTATCATTGGGAAGGTGCTGGGGGACGAGTGAAAAAAGAAGAACCACTGTGAGACTGGGGTAAACAGGAAGGACCCATTGTGGGCTCTTCTGTTCAAAAGGTCAGGTAATAGCCATGAGGCAAAATGTATAGTGAGTCCCTAAGTAAAAAGGCCCTAGATGAGAGGCTGTGTTCTCAGTATTTATGGTAACAAAAACCTGAGCTAATCAACTTATAAAGAGAAAAAATCTTATTTCTGGCTCATGGCTTTAGAGGTTCCAGTGCAGAGTTGGTTGGCTGTCGTTTTCAACTTGTGGCATGACAGAATGTCATGGTAGGAGCATGTAGGAGAGTGCAGACATTGTCCTAATGCCAGGAAGCAAACCCTTCCAGGCCACACCCCAGTGATCCCAAGATCTCCTGTGAGACCCCCCTTTTAGGGTTTCATCACCTCCCAGTGGCACCACCATGGCGACCAGGCCTTTAACTCATGGGCCATTTAATATGCAAGCTATATGAAAGGACTGACTACCCCAGCTTTCAATTCAGACTGCCTGGAACTGAAGCTCTGTTTTGTTCCATGGGCTACAGAAGCTTTTACCAATTAGTGAGCCTCTGTGTGCTTGGTTTTCCTATCTGCTAAACGGGTATAAAAATATATGCTTTGAGGATTGCCTTAAAAATTAGAAGAAAATGTTTATCATACAGAAAGCACTACATAAAGATTAAACTATGATTATTATTACTATAATCACAAAAAATTTCAGATTCTTGAAAGGGGGAACACAGAAGCCCTCTCCCATTTGTTTTGAAATACAGGTTTTTTTTTTCTACTTCATGATATGAAGACAAAAATGGATCCTGAGTTTTGAACCCTATGTTGTTTATTTCTTCACAGGAGGTGGAAGGGTGGTGGGAGAAGTGAGACCAAGTAGCTCAAAATCCTGATGGGGTCAATCTTAACTTTGTATGTGTTCAGTTGTACACATAGCGCAAATGAGCATTTTCAGCCCTCTGGCTTGCTTTGCGTACCCGGTGCCATCCGATGGCCATGAGTAAGATGCCACCTGGGAGTTCCAGGTCACTGAGCTTCTGGGAGCCTTCGGTTCTCTAGGACCGAGAGTCTGCTGAGCAGCAGAGTCTAAACAAGTAGATTCTTCTCCAGCTTGTTTCCTAGTTCCCTAGTCTCTTCCACTCCTCCTGAGAGGCTGCCTCTGTGGCCACGGCCCCCAGACAAATCCAGCTACTACATGGAGCCTCCCATGTGTGCACTTGCCAGAGCCGTATGGCTGCTGCCACCCATCAACCTCCTGGGTTCATGCCCATCCCTCTGTGCCCAGGACCAGCTGTGTCTAACCCACCATGCTGGACAGCTGGTAATGCCACCCACTAGATCACCATAAACTTTAACACTGCAGTGTAATTCTTAGTGTTATTTTACCCAATTACGTGACACCTGGGTGTGAACCATGTAGGCCACCACGGAAGGGTTGTAGGAGAGGTCTCGCTGCTAGGCTAACTCTGTCTCCTGTGCCTGCCCCAAGGAGTTCATGTTGCTCTTTAATTTTTTGGTATTATCAAAGTACATTAAAATTTTTGTTGATGACATGCATTAACTATGTCTTATTTACTCAGGATAATTCCTCTTCACTCAAAGAAGCCCAGGCAAGAAAATGTAGACCTTCTATAAGCTATGTTCTCCTTTCCAACTAGGAGCAACTCCCAAAAAAGAAACAACCATTTTTTTTTTCTCTTCATTTAAAGCCTAATAGAAACCAAGGGACAGAAAAATAAATGTCATAGTTTTCCATAGACTTGTCCAATTCAGAATAAGGTGGGTTGGTTGCAGGAAGATTGTCCAAGGGGTAAATATCCCAAATAAATTCAAAATATGTACTGGAATTTTAAGCTTATGTTTTGATACTTTCAAAAATGCACTTTACAGGGGCTGGGGAGATGGCTCTGTAGAATAAGCACTTCCCTGGCAAGCGCAGGGCTGAAGTTCAATCCCTAGTTCCGGACCAAAAAAAAAAAAAAAAAAAAACACTTTACAGTCTTGGTCTATACAATCTACAGTAATACAATATTAACAAAATGGCTTACACAGAGTAACATCTACTTATTACTATACCAGAGGAAGAGAAGGAAGTCTAAATTCAAAGCATACTTCATATCTGATTAGGGCCTGATCCTGGTTTAAGGATGGAAACTTTCTGTGTCTACATATGGTGAAAAGGGTCTCTCTGAGGCCTTTTAAAGGGCACTAATACCAATAATACAAACATGAGGTCACCTCCAAAGACCTTGTCTTTTCACACTAGCATACCGATGACTAGGGTTCACATGTGCATTTGGGGTAGGGGCACAAACATTGAACTCAGCTGGCTATGGTGGCAGATGCCTGTAACCCCAGTGCTTGAGAGGCTGAGACAGGAGGATGCCAGGAGTTCAAGGACAGTTGAACTACAAAGTAAGAGCCTGTCTCCAAGACAGGCAGGCAGACAGAGACAAAAATCCTAACATCTGCCAAGTCTATAAGTATGACCAACATATATAAACTTGAGCTTTGAAACGAGGTAGCAAAACTCAGCTTCTCCAGGGCCAGTTAAGTGGATGTTTCGACCTGAAGGAATTATTCTTTAGGAAGGAGTAAGCTGTTTGTATCAAACATGATGACTTAGCTACTTCAAAAGAAATTGAATCCATAGTTTAATTATTTTGCCTCGGGTGACAGTGTTTCATAAATGAAAAATAGGGGCCGGCCAAATAGCTCAGTAGATTAAAATGCTGAAAGTAGGAGCAGGGGTTAGAGGTTTGATCCCCAGGTTTGCTGTGCTGGCCCTGCCATGGGGACATGCTGAGACAGCAACTGAGACTGGACGTGGTGGTGCACACCTGTATTCCCAGCTCTTGGGAGGCTGTAAATAGGCAGATCACTATGAGCTCAATCTAGTAGTGAGGCCCTGAATACCCTGTAGACTCTTCCCTAAAATCTAAAAATAAATAAATAAATAAATAAATGAAAAATAAAATACTTCCGCTTATAAAATTGAGAAAGTACTTGAAGAAATGTTTTATCCTGAACCAGATGATAACAGGTCCAAGGTCTACTGTTTCTGATCTTAAACTTGGGAAATTTTTTGTTACATTTTACCTGTCACATTCTTGCGTTCTCAGATACCTAACTCAGATCTGGAAATAAACTTGAGATTTTATTCATCCATTGTCTTGCTGGTGTGTTGTGCCATCACCAGTTCTGTATGTAGAGGAAAGGAGTGTCTTTTGAAGAAGGACCACTGGACATGACTGGTGTTACTCTCTGAGGATCCTTCCTCTTCTATAATTTTAGATCTTTTTAGCTAATAACTTTTTTCCTAGTCCCATTTTTCCTTCCCCTTTTCGCTAGGTCCCTTGATCCACAGGACGGTCTCAAACCTCTCTTCTTTTCCCCAATATTCCTGGGAAGTCTCACTCCAGACTAACCTAATTCTCACTGACTCTGTCCAGAACACGTGACCATTCCTAAGATATCCACTTCACACCTTCTTTGTTTGACATCTCCTCATTCTCCCCAAATGGTCATTCTCTTAATCATCTCTCAGAAAAAACAACCCATAAGAAGACCTTGCTGCTATTGTCACTATTAGATCTACACACTGGTAGGTGGACTCTGCTGCTTCCAGGGAGAGTTCTGGGGTAGACCCACTCACAGACTTCTCTCTTCTCTCATCACTGCTTTTGTGAGGGCTTCCCCTCTCTCTGGCCCAGCTGAGCACTTTGCTTCTACAATTATCCACACTGTCTCTTAAAATATCTTTTGCTCATTTCCTGTAACTTATAATATCTTCTGCTCAAAGCAAAACATTCTCCATTCTCACATTTTTTGTTGTGTTTTCATTTTTCTGCTCTTTTCTAAAGAAATCTTGAAGAAGTTGTCTCTACCCACTGTGTCAAATTATTTGCTTTCTTTTAATTGACCTTACTTCTGCAGACTTTGGCCCCAGATCTCAAGGGAATTCACTTGGGTCACAGTCATCCCCAGCCCTCATTACATTGATCAGTTCTCAGTCTTCATCTGACTTGCCCCCCCACTGCTTTTGCAAGGGTTTCCCCTCTCTCTGGTGATCACTTCTGTGTCTGACAGAATCCTACCCTCTCCTAGTTTTTCCCTGCCTCCTGCTCCTTTGCTATGCCCTTCTTCTCTTCTTTCCTCTAAATGGTGATCTATCCCAGGACTCAGTGTCTGGACCACTTCCCAGGGGAATTTCACTGAAGTTCATGGTTTTAGAGACTGTGTGCAGACTCCAAACTCTTATCTGTACTTCACACTCCAATCTCTTATCTGTACTTCACACTCCCTGCAGAACTCTGGAGTTGCACATTCAATTGCTGCCTTGTCCTCTTTATATTGTCATCCTATAGATTTCTAGAAATTAATATTCTCCCCCACGCCTGCTCCCCCTGATTCTTCTTAGGAAATGGAATTTCCCATTCATGGAGTCACTCAGCCCTCATCTGCAGACCCTAGCTGGACTCACTATTGGCTCCATTTTTTCTCTCCAGAAAAGATTCACCTGTGAGTCAATTATGTCACCTTCCTCTATCCAGAACCTTATCTCCTTTCAAGATTTTCTCCTGCAAATGCCTTAGACCTTGCCTTTGTCTTTCATCTGAACTATTGCATTAGTTTAAAAAATGATGTCCCTTTTTCTCATTGGCTCCAAGAGCCAGGAATGTAGCTTACAAATGCCTGTCTGGAAAGCATAGGGTACTGAGTTCAGTTCTTGGTACAGATAGACAGAAAGTAAACATACAAGCAAAAAGCTCATTAGTTCCTTGCAGTTCCCCAAAGCAGACAGAATCTTGTGTCCTCTTCAGAGTATTCCAAGGCTTTCCCTCAGAATTAGAATGAAGTCCAGTCACTACCTGCACCTAAATGATCTTAAATGCGCCAGACCTGGCCACTGTGTGGGCACCAGCCACAGGCATCTTCTTGCTATTTGTCCCATGTGCCAAGTATGTTCCCCTCTAAAATCAGCTCTGTGGATTTTTCTTCCACTTGGCTATGTGTCTCATTGCTTGCTTCTATTCCAGATTGATCATCCTAATAGACTCTCCCTCATGTAAGATAACCACATATGATATGAGATGTACACACAAATGCCTATAAGATAAACACCTGCATAAACATCAGGCATGGTGGTATCCTAGCTTTTGGTGGTTGAGGCAAAAGGCTCACAAGTTTGAGCCTCGCCTCAAATACAGAATGAGAATTTGGAGGTGGGAAGGTGGGGGAGAAGGAGGAGGTAGAAAGGAAGGAAAGGGCAGGGAATAAAGTAAGTTACCTCTCACTGTCTGCCATTCTTTATTCCTCATCACAAAATGCAGAACGTAGCTGCTGAGATTTTTACATGTTTGTTTACACTTCCAGGGCCTGTCTAGTTCCATGCGTGGAGCGATTTCTCAGTTGCTTACCTTGTATTTCCAGTGAGTAGAGCATGGACTGGCCTGCAGGGGGCACCCTACAGAGATTCCTTAGTAGATCATGTAATGCACATATTCTTTTCCTCAGAAAAGATTGGACACAGCATTTTGATCATAGCGTAGGCTGCAAAGTCAGTTTATTTTGTGTTTTCCCAAGTTCCTAGATTTCACCATTTACAAGCTTTGTATTTCTTCTGCAATCTCTCCCCAGAATTTTAATTATTTTCTTCTTAATTTGGCATTAGACAGATGTCTAATTATCTTAATAGATCTATTTTTTTCCTATGGACTAACGTGACAAAATTTCTGTTTCTTAAAAATGCTCATTGCCCATTAATTTCTGCCTATTCTCTATTCTAAAATATAAATACTGTTCTTCATCCTCCTTTATGTTCTCTAATTGTCTCCTTAATTAACTATTGTCCCTGGAGTTTGATCCTAGACCCTTCACACTGGGCTACATCTACACCTTTTTTATTTCTTTGAGAGAGTCTTACTAAATTGCCTACATTGGGACTAAATATGGGATCCTCTTGCCTCAGCCTCCCAGAGTTCTGGTATTACAGGTATGCACCAATATGCTCAGCTTATTTACTTATTTTTTTTAATGCCCAGTTCCACCATTACCTTGTTTCCACCAAATTCCTATTTTATTATGATGATCTGTGCAAGGGCTTTTAACAAAGAACATGTTGTCAATGTCAGTGACTATTTAAAAATATTCATTTGTTCATAAAACATCACTCTCCCAACTCTAAATGAATATTGTGGATTAACAATGTATTTTGAAAAATACCAAGTAGTAGTATAAATATCAGTTTGCCCCCACACTTAGGAGTAGTAAAAAACAGATATTTAGCATGGATTCTGGTTTTCTGGGAAATATATCCATGAATGTCACAAGAGTTTTAATTAAATTTCTACAGCTATTTGCCCGAAATAATATTCTCTTGCTTTGTTCCTAAAAGGAAATTTGGGAGTTGGGTGAAATTATCTAAACTTTTACTCAAGGGAATATAAGCAGCCTCCATGAGTAATTCTTCTATACTGGCATCTACAAGGTAGTCCAATACATAGGAGGCATCTAGTCACCCTGAACTAGGAATGGAGTAGAATCAACCAGAACAATGCTTTTATTTTCCAAAGTAATTAAATTGATCTGAGGACAATTGGTTTCATATTGTGATAGAAAAGAATAATACAGGACTTTAAAAAATAAAATGAAGTAAAGAAAATACATTATAGCAATGAAGTATAAAATAAACATGATTAGGACCAGCAAGATAGCACAGCAGACTAAGCCCCTGCTTTGGTAAGCACAGGAATGGGGATTCACATGCCTATAATCCCAGCACAGCAGAGGCTTAAAACAGGAGAATCGCTGTGAGTCTGAAGGGTGTAGTAAGACCCTGTAAAGCTTAAAATAAACATGATTTTTCTGTAGATATTTTGCTCAGTGACAGGGTGTTCTAATTTAAAAACAGTAATCTTTAATGTAATTCTACAACTTTTAAAATAAATGCACACATACAGACATGCAAACACTTTTCTTAGCTCCTGTTTATACATAATTCTCCAAAAATAGCCCTGAAGGCATATGAAAATTAAGTAATTTAATGATATGCCTTAAAGAAAAGTTAGTACTTGAGTATTTTGGTATGTTGCTTAAGTAGTCTCTCAAGCCAGTTTGCCTGCTTTGTGTTGCAGCTCACGTCCTTTGAAACTCTCCATTCTACTTATGGAGGGTCCTTTAGCAAACAATAACTACAGAAGAAAATCTTTTACCTTTATACAAAACAAAGATTTAAGCTTTCCAGATACTTCTGGCCACCAGAGGAACCTAATGTGGAAAGAGCTGAGACTCAGACAAATAGTCTTTGTACTGCACAAAATCTATCCTGGCCTCCTTGGTTTCCACTCGCCCATGTTGCTTTATTCGCATCTACCCAAGTCCCTCCATGTCCACTGCTGCAGCTGTGCTCCTCTGCCCACAGCGTCTGTCCGCTCTAACCTCCTACCTCCTTTTCTCATTATCTTCTGAGACTCGACTGTGGTGGGAGGCTGTCTGGAGGGAAAGCCAGCTGCTGTATCTTCAGCTGTAAGTTCAAGTGGAATATCTTCCTTTAAACATTTCACCTTTTATCTACTTCTGCCTTGAGTATTGATCAGTCGTATAGCTCTGCATTGAGTAAAGATTAGTTACCATCTGCTATGTAGCAGAAGCTCATTAATGTGAGATTGCACCCAACAGAATTGTTTAAAGGACACAGTCCACTTAGTGTTCAAAACCTTAGAATCCTAAGGGAGAGGGGTACGGTCTTTCCAGTTCAGCAGGTCTTGGTCTGAACCTAGTTTCAGCCATTGATGAATTGTGCAATGACAGTCAAATGACCAATCACCTAAGCCTGTTCTCTGATTTGTAACCCAAGAATGACTAAGAAGTGTTCTTCAGAGCTGATAGGAAGAGTATCTCCAAGAGCCTGTATCAGTACATAAGCTTTCTGTTCTTGTTGCTTTGTTATCATTCTTGGACTAAGCTCCAAAGTGTGAGAAGATTGGTATGCTCTTGGCCTTCCAGGCCTCTCTCTGCCCACAGCATCTCATTGAATGTTGCCATGGAGTGAGGTGCTCAGCTTCCTGAAGGTCAGTCTGAGAAGTGGCTTTTTAAAACCCCACTGTGATATTCAATGTAAGGACACTGTATGTGATACTGTTTGTGCCTTTACAAAGTGTTCCTTTTTATGGGGCTTCAGGAGAATTCCTGGCCTGCCAAGAGTGCCAAGCAGAGTTGTACTTCTGAGCATTGGGTTTATTTTAAGCATATGGCCAGTAAATTATATAACTGACCGAATTTCCCTTTTTGAGTTGGCTGCTAGAAAGCTTAGAGCTGAATTCATGGCTTGTTTATAGGACATGCACAGATTTTGATGAGATGCATTTCAAGCCCATTTTCCCTCTGTTGTGTCCCCATGTTTGTAATTTTTTTCTTTTAACTCTTTTTTTTTTATGCTGTGCTATTTAAATAGTAAGTTTATTCTTACACATTGCTTTAAACTATTTCCTCTTCTCACTGTTGTTGCTGTTGTTGTTGTTTTGGTTTTTTGAGATAAGGTCTTGCTCTGTAGTTCTGGTTGGTCTCAGTTTCATGGCAACCCTGCAGCCTCAATCTCCCTAGGCCTGGGATTACAGGCATGTACCAGTATGCCTCACAATTGCTTTGCACTGTTTCTGAAACATGGTGGGCAATAGGTAGACAGGGACAAAATAGAGTGTGAATACTTTGCCTTTCTGTGGCTCCTTTATTTAAGAACTATGTGGTTTTTATAAGACTATATTAGTGACATAGACTACATTCCCAAGTAGGTGAAATTCCAGACATTTCAAGGAAGGGGAAAGCAGTGTTCTGAAGAGGGAATGCTTGCAAAAGGCTTTGCAATGCTTTGGAAACTACTAGCAGGGAAACCACTGAAAAATAGATTGCTGCTAAGGGTGCTAAGGTATCTGCTGGATTGTTGGATTTACTAACTAATTAACCATTGTGTCCTCTTCCAGGGTCAGCTCACAAAATTCTTTTTTTTTTTTTTTTCCCTGTGTAGAGAACATGGGGAATTTTAAGAACAAGAGCTAAGGAGTCAGAAAATCCTGGGTTTTTCCATTGCCTTGGGATATTTACTCAATTCACAGCACCTCCATCTCTTCACACATAAACTAGTAGAAGTCACAGGAGAACTTAAAACACCTACTGGCCACAAGCACCACCCGGGTACTCTGATGGACTCCTGCTACCTAGGGACTGGAGCTCAGTTGGCTGCAGCGTGTGTGTGATGATCAAGCTAGATTATCAGCTCTGCTGGGTGGGAGCTACCAGGGCATTTGTGGAGCACGCTGTGTGCGTGCGGATGGATCGGGCAGATGGAACCTTGGAGACGGTGGCTGCTCCCCAGCCCCTTCCTCGATGGTGTTGTTCTGCTTCTGCCTGCTGATCACGTTGGACTAAGCAGCTGTGCTCCACCACACTCTTCTTCCACCACAGTGTCCCTGCCTTGGAGTCAGCTGGCTCCAGACTGAGTGCTCTGAGACCCTGAGCCAAATTAAGCCTGTTCGCCTTTAAGTCAGAGTCAGGGTTTGTTCCAAGTGGCAGGAAAGATGACCGATAGGGCGCAGCAGCTATGTGCTTCATTTTTTCCTTGGGAGTCCGAGGATTCAATGTGCCTTATCAGTGTTATCAGTCAGTTGAATAGTAGGATTCGAGGTGGACTGGGAGATGGCAAGAGCCATGACATATTTATTCAAAATATGCACAATTTGTAGATATGTCATGGAGTTTTAAAATGCACCACAAATGTTTTGTAACAAATTCAGAGAAAACATTTTTTTCCCTCTTGGTCTTTGCAATCAAAGAAGAAATTAGTAATAATAAGGGGAAGGATTTTATCCTGTCACCATCATAGGTTGTTCATGAAATATGCTATGACAAAAGTAACGCACTTTACCTATTTTCACCTGAAGGCAGAATTTTCTGTCCTATATGCAGATTGTACTTCTTTATTACTTTATAAGCAATGGTGAAGGGCTAGCCAAATAGCTCAATGGATTAAAGTGCCTGCAAATAGGTTCAGGGGCCAGGGGTTTGACCTATCATGCCGACCCCACCCTGTGGCACACTGAGACAGCAATTGAGATGGGGTGTGGTGGCACACGCCTGTAATCCTAGCTCATGGGATGTTATAAACAGGCAAATCACTACAGAGTCCAATCGAGTACTGAAACCCAGAACACCCTGTAGACCCTTCCCAAAAACACACATCTTTCAAAGAAAAAAAAGAAACTTTCAAGACATGACTGCTTATGGCTGTTTCCTTCTATTTTCTTCCTTCTCTGTTGCCAATACAAAAAGAATTTTGCCTTCTCTTAAGTGCTTCTCTGCCACCAGAGAAGTTGTCCAACAAAACAACAGGCCTGGGTAGGAAGACATTGTGCTGAAGTTGTAGACATTTTTATTGTCAGCTGTCATTGTTCTGAATCTAACAAGTGTTATGGTAGAAAGTGAAAGAAAATAAAGAGCTGAGCAACTAAGCAAGGTACCCCACACACAGCTTGGGGTGTGAATGGAGGGAGAGAGTCAGGAAGCTGAGGTTTGACGACTTCAGTTTTCAGTTTGAGTTTGGGTCAGGAAGTGGAGAGAGCCTCTCAAGTGGTTTTCAGGTTTGAGTGAATTGGCAAAGAAAGGAAAAGGATTTTTGAGTGGTGTTGCCATGCATTGTAGAATGCTTGCGTTCTTTGAGCTGTGTGTTTAAGTACAATATGTTGTCTGACTGTACTTCATTCAGAATGAGTGGGCTATGATGAAATTGGAATTTACTGGGACCATGCAATTTTCACACAATCTTGAGCATAAAATATCCTCTGTATCCACTATACCACACCTAGAACTTATCCCTGAAGTCTAGGTGTGTTACCTGATTATCAGTAATTTTAACAGTTTGGTTCCTTCTCTGATTACAGTGTTTGTGTTTCTGTGTGTGTGTGTGTGTGTGTGTGTGTGTGTGTGTGTTCCTTTTTGGTGATAGAAGTAGAAGTCAATGAAAGATACAAGTGGCCAGTGCAGACTGTTCAGGATCCTAAGACAGCAGAGAGCATAGAGCAAGAGGGGAAGCTGGCGAGAACTGAGGAGGAAACAAAGGCACAGCTTGCAGTGTGCTGTGGGCGACCGGGTCCCAGTGAGGGATGGAAGCAAGGACACAGAAATGTACAGAGGTGCACTGAGGGGCGAGTGCTCGGGAGACATGCGCCTTTGTCTTAGAGTTTCTTTTCTATTTTCTGTATCCTTGCTCATCTGTTTAACTCCTGGCCATCTCACAACTTGGCCTGTCCTCTTACCTTCCACCTCTGCCTCCTCAACGCAAGACAGCACGTCTTTCACTGGGGTAATTATAGCAGTCTCCTCCTTCCTCTGTAGCCATCTTCCAACCCAACTTCACTTCACTGCTAGAATGTATCTTAAATAACACCAACTGGATTGTGCTCCTTGGCTGTCTAAATGGAGTCCTGCTGCCTTTAGTGTCAGGATAAAAGTCCTCAGCACAGTTCTCATGATCTAGCAGTTATCTGACATCGTCTTGTGCCCCTTTGCCTCTTAATCTTCTAGCTATCAAACATAGCTTCATTGCCTCCATGGCAGAGCCCTTTATAAACAATGCTCCTCTTAGAGACGTCACTCCTTCCTCTCCCTGTTTGATCTCTGACTTTGAGTAACTGCTGCCACACTCCACACCACAGCTCCAGTCCCCCAAAATGACCTTTCCCACCCCTTGTGATTTGAGGTACCTCTCTGCTCTACACTTCCATGCTATTCTTTCTTTCATTCAAAAAATTCACCAGTCTTATGTTTCCATGATTATTTGGTTCAATTGTCTTGTCTGTCAGGTCTTAAGCTCCATAGATTCAAAGACCTTGGTTATTTTCCCTGTCACTGCATTACCAGTCTCTAATAGAGACATGCACATGGTGAACAGCATTCAGTCCTGGTTTTGCTTTTGCAGAAATTAGTGAAGACATTTTCTGTGCACATAAGAACACTAAGCTCACAATGGTTGTGTGAGAGCAACATACTGTGAAGGAGAGGTGCAGTATACAGGCTGACGTGGCTGAGAGGGCCAGGGCATCTCTTTCCTGAAACCACAGCACAAAACAAGCCATCTGGGAGTTGGGGAGATGGCTCAGTGGAATAAGCACTGCCGTGGCAAGCACGAGGGCTTGCGTTTAATCCCTGGCTCTGCCCAAAACCAAAACAATAATGAATGGGAACCTTTGCCGACAAGAAAGCTTCAGCTCTACCTTAGAAGGCTTCTCTGGGTCAGGTTTGCTTTTCTTTATCAGAGTTGATTTTAATCAACATAGAAACATATACAAATTGTACATAGCAATGATATACCTAGTAGAATGTTTAGCATTTTTTTATTAAATTTATTTTTAACAGTTGTATAAAAATGTAAAAAGCTGTACCTAATATTGGGGCTCCTACCATGTGACCTCTTTTACACGTATCTATCTCTGGGACTATTCACCATTTCCTTATGGTGAGATATTCAGAATCCTTTCTTACAGCTTTTGAAGTGTGCGGATGGTTGCTGTCTGTAGCTGCCCCCACCATCCTTGTCTGTAGCCACCCTGTAGCATCCCAGACCCTCTTCCCTGCTCACCAAGTCATCACGCAGTGCCCCTGGCCCGCCTGCTCCATCTTTCTCTTCCTGCCACTCTTCCTGTTCTAGTCACTGATGCAATCAGCTCTGTAATCTGGTTTTATTCCTTATAATCAATGAGTTTTCTTAGAAAAATCACTTCATCATCCCCTTTGTCCTTTTCTCTCATTTTAATCTAAAATAAAACTAAACAAATGAAGAAATAGTCTCATATTCTATAAAGACTGCCCAGAAATAATTCTCCTGGAATTTTAAAAATTATGTGATATCACAAACATATTTTCTAGGACTATTTTAATTTGTTGTTTCTGTCGTTCTTTCAGAGGTGTACTGCACTATCTGCAGTGACAATGAAACTTACTTAACAATTTGTTAGGTTTGTAGTTTCACTACAGGAGTCAAGCAGGTGGTTTTATTGGCTTGATTGGATTCAGCTGCTCAGTAGATGGACCCCCCCCCCCTACTGCAAATACAGAAGCTCGGGGTCTCCATGATAATGAATTATTCCTTTTAGACCAAATAATCTGGAATGTGTATTCCTACTTTTCAATAAAACCACAGCTATTTTCACATTAAAAACCCTCCATACTTCTGTGCATCCTGTGACATACAGCTCTGTCATTCAGGCCCTTTGATTTGGCCCCAACCTGGGTTCCTCACTCTTTTGCTCTCTTCACTTGTCCCTTGTCTCATTTCCTCACCTCTCCAGTCCTGGATTCTATAAATTAATCATTAATTCCCAAAATACTTTGGGGTACTTTTTTTTTTTTTTTGGTGGAACCGAGGATTAAACTCAGACCCTTATTCTTGCCAGGGAAATGCTTATTCTACTGAGCCATCTTGGAGGTACTTTTAAAATACAAGTTTAGCTTCTTTAACTAGAGTCAGAATAAGTGATATAATCAGTGTGGGTTTTATTCTCTCTCTCTCTCTCTCTCTCTCTCTCTCTCTCTCTCTCTCTCTTTCATGTTGCTCTCCAAAGGCTCTTGGTATGACTACTCCCAAGACAAGGGACTCAGGCTTGGTATCACCTTTCACTGTGTTTCCCATGTCTGAGTAACCAGCTGAATTTCTTCTTAAGCAACAGTGCCAGTCTTCAGTAGTACATCTACCTTCAGGATATCAAGAAAGAGGATTCAATCTCCAGCACCACATGCCACACCAGCCCCACCCCCAAATGCAGTGAGCCGGTCACCAAGACCAGGTATGGTGGTACACACCTGTGATCCCAGCACTGGGGAGGTTGAAAACAGAAGGATCACTATGAGTCCGAGCTACATAGTGAGACCCTGTACAAATACTAAATAAATAAGAAAAAGCAGAGATGAGGAGGCATGTCTTGCCCCTGTAAGGACAGACTAAGGAATTGGTGCATGTCATTTCTGCTTCTGTCTCAATGGCCAGGAGCTAGTCACATGGCCACCCAAGTTGCAAGGGAGGCTGGGACATTTGTCTTAGTTCAGTAGTTGTATTTTGATTTCTGTCTTTGTAGATGAAATGATGAATGGGTAATGATACAATATAAATCTTTTTCATGTCTTCTATATGTTATTGACTGGGCTAAGTGCTAGAGATTTGTGAGGAATAAGGGTCATATTTGGGGGAGAGCTAAATTTAGTTCAAAGACTTCTATCATAATCTGTAATCTATGTCTTGAAGACTTAATCTGTACCACATTCTCCTTGTACAATGCATACAAACAAAATTTATTCCTTGCATATTCTGTGTGCAGTCTTTCACACTTTTGCATTTTCTCCCCTGCTGCCTGGAACTTGATGGCATGAGCCAACCCAAGGATCCCTACCTATACAAAGCCTTTTGTGTTCTCCCAAGGGACAGTGAGGAAGAGTTCCCCTGGGGTACCCATCACACTTAAGTGCTTCATTCTCTTTCCTCAGTCATGTTGCAAGTGCCTACAGGCATATATAGATTTGCACTTTATCCATTTCACATCCCACACACCTTAGCTCAGCGCTGAGCAAATAGAAGGTGCTCAATGTTTGCAGAACTCCATTAGCTAGTGCTTGGCATGCATTCATGAATTCTTGAATGGCAAGGTGGGTGGAATCTCTAATAATCTGGGGAATCTCTCTCATACTGTGTTTAAAAATATCACGGTTAATAAAAAGATAAGTGAATTCCAAGGCAATTCCAGAAGTGAAGAGATAGGTCATCTCCCCAAGGTTTTTATCTTATTCTAACTTTGGGTTAATTTTATTCTTTCTTTCTATTCAGTTATTGTTCCCTTACATGCATGATGAAGGGGCTGTATAAAAGGTATTTACATTTGATCTATATGCTTTCTTTTATAGTGGTACTTTGGTTCATGATTTGTTCCATGATTTTGGAAAAGATGGCTGTGTTTGTTTTAAATATTGAGGATGCAAAAAATGACTATGGACATGTTTTTCACCTGATGTAGAATTTGTAAACAAAATCAAAATTTTGCCCAATGCTTTTGTTCCTAAACAAACGCACTTATGAAGCAAGGTACTGCTAGATTACTTTGTTTCTCATTAATTTTCTTTGAAAAGTAAAATTGAAATCCTGTCTACTTAGGAATATATCTTCAATATCCCACAAAAATCTCATTTTTTTTCCCCTCAGGACAATTCAAAAGTTAGCTTGTAGTGTATTTTATGGTGAGTTTCTTATTTAATCACAAAGTATTCTGTTTTTCTTTCTATAGTCTTTTATTTTTCATTTGGACCTACAAAAATAGTTTATTAGTATGTGCCAAAGTTAAATTTTCCTAGGTTAGGTTAAAACTATAAATGATAGGCTATTACTTTTTGCTTATAATATTACTGATGGACAAAACAACCACTTAAGTCCTTTGTTATTTTATTGTTCAAATAAGAGTGAATTAAAGCAAGAATTTTTTTTTCTGATCTACACAGTCCCTAAGACTGTATAATAACAATACAGAGTTGTTTATTTAAGTTGTAAATTTTTAAGTAAAGGTTAGCAAAGTGTTGAGAATAAGCAAGCTCTCATTGTCATGGGGCTAAAGTACACACTGCTAGTTCTGTGGCCTAAAGTAATTAATTCGCCCTCATCTGCAGCAACAGTGGGTGACTTGTGTGAGGGATCAATATCTGTGGTGCACTAAGAGGTTCTATGAATCATTGCTTGTTAAAATGGTTGATATCATCTGAATTAATAGTTGAAGCCCCAGTGCCTTAATGACTCATCTTTTTAGGCATGACATGTACAAGGCCTTTTAGCAAGAGTGTCAGGACCCAAGAAGTCTCAGAACAATGTGTCTTCAGGCAGTGATATTAGGGGTGGTGTCTCCGTGTACTAACCTATTGACTCTGAGGCTTGGAAGACAGCCTTATTTAGTTGATTGTGTGTAAAGCATAAGTGATATACTCTAATTAAATAGGTCTGAATCTGATCAAATTTGCTTGCCAGAGCTAGGTTCATTTACCATGCCCCAGTGTAGAAAACTAGTATTTGGTAGTGAGAACACACACACACACACACACACACACACACACACCTGTACAACCACAGTGAATCTAGCCCTGAGGCCGCTCCAGTGATGCTTCTTACAATTCATGTGAAATGCATACTGCAGGACAAAGCAAGCATCTGACAGTTTGGAGGGTGGTTCTGTAGGACTAGGAATCCACAGTGAATTGAAGTCTCGACTCAGTCATTTTTCCAGGGGAGGGGAGAAAGGACAAGTAGCAAATCAGACATGCCCACAGCATTTCAGAGGTAGCAGCAGTGGCCCCAGGATGCCGTTGCCAGCCTGTGTGTTGTGAGGAAAGCAGTAACAGGGAAGCAGCAGCCGGAGCCCTGTGTTCTTAGAAGCAGTCAACAGCAGCAGGGCTGGGCTGCTTCTTCTCAGGAGCTCCATACTGCAGGGTGTAGAGATGCGCGAGACTCTCTGATGTTTGAAAATCTCCTGGCTTGAGCATGGCTCCTGCAAATGCGTTGCTAAGAAACTCTGATGATGTGGCCAGCCATAACTCTGTGTTAACAAGAGTTACTTCAGAAAAAGGAAAGCTACTTTGGGGGCATTTATGCCAATAGACAACCCCCCACCACGACCCGCTAAAGAAGAAGATCTCAGATTTATCTAGGTGGGGGGAAGAAAGGATAAGCAGAGAGAACAAAGTTTTGGGTGCTCGCAGGAATCCTGGATTTTATAGAAACTCCCAAGGAGGCAGAAGTGAAGTGTTGATCAGCCCATGCCACTTACCTGGGAGCGCAAGGTGGGACGCGATGGACAGTGGCTGTGACGAGGACACAGTGCAGCTTGGAGAAGCCACGCGCTGACTGCATCCTGCCCCCTCTTCATGCAGTGCTGCGGGCTGGTACATCGCCGGCGAGTACGGGTGTCCTATGTAAGTTCTGGCTGCTGCGGACTTGCAGCTGGGGGCAGAGAATCCTGTTCGTGTCTGTGTGGTGCATACTGCTTCTTTCTGATGTGTTCGTCTCTGTGCCGAACCAATCAATCAATCGTTTGTAACACGAGTTTTCCAGGCACCTGAGGTCTGTGAGATTCTGACATATTCCCAGAGATGTTTTTGCATCTTTTTTTTTTTGTGCTGTGTTACTTTAATTAGGTTGGAAATAAACTTCCCTGACCAGTAGTTAGGAGGTCTATTGTCTCATGTGTCTGAATCAGTTCAAACCAGTTGATATCCTTTCACGGAGAGCAGCCTGTTTTGATATTTAAATTATGGCATGGGAAAAATTGTTTTCTTTCAGAGGTAAATACTACAGAGTTTGTGAAATTAAAGGTAGTCACAGACGTTGATGTTAAATCCTGGTTTTGGACAGCATCAGAAAACTAGTAGATGGTAATCATTTAATGGATGACACAGCTTTTGCAGGGATGCCAGCATTTACAACAGCTTTGCCATCCTGTGACTATTTCAGTAAAATAGCCCTTTATTTCATGGACCTGCTGTGTTTTGCAAAATGGCTGTCTGAGTATTAAATTCTAGCAGGCTGGCAGACACACATCCTGAAGTATCGCTACTTAACGTGATTAGATGCTAATTGAAATATGCTGGGCAGCCGACCAGCCGCTGGGCTCCGAAGAAGCTCGGGCTTGCTTTTCATACTCCGTTAGTGTGGAGCCACTTTATTCTCAGACAGTGATGTGACAAGGAACAAGAGGTTTATGCAGGCTGGCCAGACCACAGTGCTGAATTGCCTAACACTGATTTGAGATTCCTGGCTGCCAAACAAACAGAAAATTGACAAAGAAAGCTAATTAATTCTTAAAGGTGTAATGCACAGAAGCAAACTGGTCAGCAGACAAGAGATATGTGAGACTTCCAGGATAAACAAGGTCAAGATCTGACATGATCTAAATAATAAAGTTGGAGACCAGGCATGGGAAGATGGGGATGAAATAATTATCTGCCTCTCAGGTGTTAAAGATGTCATTTTATTAAGTAATTAAAAGCCTTTAAGATAATTTAAAGATTTTTTTTGCCCTAGCCTTTATATATTTGGTGGCATTTGTATTTTGAATGCAACAGTTGACAAATCAGGAGTAAATGTAACACTCAGGTAGCCAGCCAAAATTTTTAAAGACGACATCTGCAAAGGTAGATTTTTTTTCCAATAGAAAAATTAATAGCTTTGTAATAAGATTTGGGAATAAGTGCTACAAACTCTTTAGTGTTAAAATTAGCCACATAAAGAAAATATTAAGTTAAAAAATAGCTTGAAATTAAAATCTATATTTTATGGGATAGTGAAGACTTAAAATGCCATAGCTTTTTGTAATTTTTGTTTATTCTTGTGTACTGAATTAGGAGAAATCCATGGCTATCTATAACTTGTATAAGGATTTCTGAAAATAAAGCTCAAAGCAATCATTTTCGTAAATATATTTGTCCTTTTTGTGAATAAATAGGAAAGAAAGTTTTAATTTGTATTTTTTGGTCATTATTGAAAAGTGAAGAGATTTTATCTGCTGGTTCTCAAAAACTTTTGTACCTTGTCTTTTTGTTAAAGAACCAAAAAATGCATAGAAATATGCTTTAAAGGTAAAAGAAATTTGTGCACTTATGAACTAGGAATAAATTGTCCTTTATTTTACGGATATTATGTCTTAGGAATTCTCCCCTGTTACCCACCTGCTGCTGTCTTACCCTGTCTTCTCTGGAGCTTAATGCATGGATTTCAGCTTGCTTCATAGATCTTCAGCTCAGATTTTTAGATTTGTGAAATCTGAAGGACAATTCATGTCTTTGGAGTAAACAGCCCACTATGAATATATTCATGAATAAGACCAACTTTTCTGTCATGTTGATGGAGCTCAGGCTACCCACTGAATAAGCAGGTGGACAGCAGGCCAGAGGACTGGCCCAAGCCCCAGTATGAAACTGGTGGACATTGCCCTGTCACACAGATGGACCTTTCACTGTCTCTCCTGTCTCAAATCCATTGTCACTTCCAGATGACAGCTCAGATCATGCCAGTCCAACATCCATATAATGTTTAATTCTAAATTAGATATACTTATTTGTAGGCAATATAAACACATTAGAGATATAACTCAGATGGCATACATGGACAGTGGTGTCTTGGTTCATGCATGTAACTCTTCCCATAATTCTGGTTGCAAGCTGAATTAATTGGATGGGAACTGAATTAAATTCAATGGTTAGGTTCAGCCTTAAGATGAAATTTGCTTCGGTCCTCATCCCATCAGTTACTACCAGAATCATGGAAAGAGTTAAGTTCAAGAACTGAGGTACCACTTACACAGAGGCAATGGATAGCTACATTTCATTCAGTGAGGGACCACGTGCCCAGCAGGGTACCATGATGCCTGTCCATATTGTTGCCTTACTTCACGTAGTGTGCTCTGCGATTCTGTGATGTTTGCACAGTGACAAACTTGTGTTATGTGAAATTCCTTAGAAAGTTCCCCACTAAGTACCACAGAATTCTGTGTGTGTGTGCGTGTGCATGTGCATGCGCATGCGTGTGTGTCCATGTGTCCATGTCCTCCATTACTTTTATTTTTTAAAAAAATATGAAACATTTCTTAAACATTTCTCCTACTCTAGCCTTATCTTTCAGGAAAAACAATGTTGGAAGTTATGTAGATTTCAAATAAAAGTACACGTGCCATGGTTATTTCCAAGTGTTCGCTTGTTGAAGGGTCCCTCTTCTTAGGCTCTCTTTCCTGGCCCTTTGAACATTTCCATTGTAATGAAAAACTTCTGCAAGCAGTGGGCCCTGCGATGGGCGAGAGCTCTTCTCTTTCTCCGTCTGACTCCATGTATCACCTTGTTTGGATATTATTATTTGTGAGACCTAGTCTTTATGATTCTGTTTATACTTAACAATAATTACTGTGGAACCCAGCTGTGTGGCTTAACAATTTTTCCTGGAGCTGGCGGTGTGATGTTTTTGCTGGGGCACTTGCCTGGCCTTTGTGAGGCCCGGGGTTCAGTCTGAGGGAACATAGAACTGGAGGAAGGCAGTGGCAGGCATAAGGCAGAAAACATTTTCTATATGTACAAAAATTGTCTTGCTATTTTACTAAGTGCCATGAAAATTCATCACCCAAATAAACATTTTGAAATTTGAAAGAATAAATAAGCATGGAAAGCTCTGTGTGCATTTCTGTGCAACACTTTGAAATAGTGAGATTCTTGTGCAATTGCATACTTGGAGGCAATTGATACACTTCATGAAAAACTTTTAATTGGAGGGCAGTTGGCGTTGTATGCCTGTGGGTTCACATCTGTGTGCTTAACTGCACATCCAAAATATTTGGAGGAAACTTGTCATATTCTTGCAAGAGAATCTGTGCATCTTACTTTAGCACTTACTTCATATTACATATTAACTTATATGCAAATAGTATGCCATTTCATCTAAGGGACATAAATATTTTAGAATTTTGGTATCTGAGACAGTTCTGAAACCCTCCTGCCACGAGTACCAAGGGACAGGTATGTGGATTGACTGTCCATTCTATGCTTGGGGCCCTTTAGGTTTTAGAATTCTGGAATATTTTTATAGATTTGGGTTTTGCTTTATTTCTTTTTGTTTTTTTTAAGTTACCCATCCCTAATCTCAAAACCTAAAATCTGAAATTCTTCAAAGCATGAATGTTTTTGAGCTTTTGTTCAAAAGTCTCGGGCTGCTGCACATGAGCGTGGGGGAGGGACTGTCGGGGCTGTAGCACTGCACTGGGGGAAGGTTCACGTGCAGCGGCCCTGAGTGACCATCACCTGAATCCAGACGCCAGCTTTCCGTATCCTCGTTCACACTGCTGTTTCCTCTGCACTCCACTACAACACCCATGAGTTGATTGCAAACATTAATTTGTTTTTCCTACTCTGAATTTGATACAAATGGACTCATACAGAACGTTCTATTTTGAAGCACCTATGTCACTCATTCTTTTAAGGTGGATCTGGGCACCTGCAGGCATTTTGTTATAGCTCCCTGATTCTTTTGGCTGTATAGTGATGTGATTTGATTATTGATCTACGGTGGCTGGGCATTTGAGTGGATTCCAGTGTAGAACATAAACATAAATAATGCTTTAATATTTGAATATTACCTGAGATGCAGTCATTTTTCAGAAACTGGTAACAACTGCAAAATGAAACCCCAAGGCTGAGAAAGGACAAAAGGAAGAGTAGAAAACATGCGAGAAAGGAAAACTCTAGTTGACTATCTGATGGGGTTGCCACCTGTGTTTGTATGCTTTGTGCTGGTTGTTCTTAGAAGGTTTTGCTCTGGGAGTCAGTGGAGAGAAACCTAGCTTCTGTATTACTAATCTTCTTGTATATGATTACACTTCCCTATAGGTGAGAATTTTTTTTTTTCTTTTTGGCACCAAGAATCAAACTCAGGGCCTGGAGCTTGCCACACTGTGATAACTTTTGCACTTTAGAATACATACATGCAGGACTATCTTCAAATGCCACTTTTGTACGTATAGCATAACAAACAATTCAGTACTCTAGTTAAATTATGATTAGTATGATTGCCTTATGCATATTCATCATCTATCAGAGTTTACAGAATTGCTTATGCATACTGTTATTTGACATTAAAGCAATCTCAAAGCGTGTTATAGAAATCAATTGTGTTGCCAAATGCCACAGTCTCATGGTAGTCAACCTGAAATTCAACCTGAAATGCATTTTTATTCAAGGACAGAGCTTTGTTCATTTTCTTTGCAATGTGTTTCTAAGTTTAAATAGTTAGGTTATAATTTAGTGAGTTCTAAATCAAATTTAATTAATGAAAATTTTGTAGTGCTTCTTAGAAGAAAAATCAATTATAATTGATTTGAGAGTGATGAAGTGCTAGTTAATAAAGACTTCTGGTTAGTAGAATTGTAGGTAATATATGTTTTTGAATTATAATATTTTAGTCATAGTTCATACTTCCCGATAATTTTTATAATTTAAAATATGTACAATACTCTTTAGTTAAGTAATTGGAATTTTCCAGAAATATCTTAAGATATTCTAAAGGACAAATGACTTTTAATATTTGTGTTTTTAACTTTAAACTCATATAGGAGAGATTGTTGATTTTTCATATTTGGGACTGCATGAGTTTTAATAGTTTTTAACTTTGATCATACTAAAATTCTTAATTGACTCTTCAGAATTTTAAGGTAACATTAAAGTCCTAATTTATTGTCTGCCTGCCTGCTTGCCTGTCTCTCTTCTCATCTCATCTCCCTCCTTTCACCTTCTCTCTCTCTCTCCAGCTCTCTTCTCTCTCTCTCTTTCTCTCTCTCCCCCCCCTTTCTTACCCTTATCTCTCTGGGAGTTGACAAAGCCCTTAAGAAGATATGTTCCTATCTCAAAGCGGAGTTTCTCAGGTTCAGGTATATCCAAGGTGAGTATTTTATAGTACAAACACTACTTAATGATTAAAGTTTTTCATAGCCCTGAATTTTGCTTGCATTAGCAATTTCTCTGTGCAAGCACTGTTTTCATAATGTTTTGGTATCATACAAGGTGCATACATATTATATTTACAGATATTATTATAGCAGATGTTTCTTATCAGTAAATTAAGAGTGTAGCTGCTTACTTATCTTATTTTTTATACCTGAATTATATCAAAAATTCAATAATTATTTTCCTAGTGGATGACCATAGTACTAGAAGCCTTCATAATATCCTGTCCAACCACCATTAGTGCAGATCTTGTCTCTCATAGGATTATGTAGAAGCCCAGTGCTATCTATCCCAACTGTACTGTCTATACACACACATCATGATTTTTTTCTTTCTATACCCCTTCTTTTGTCTGCACCTGTCAAAGGTGGGCACTCCTTTGTCATTCAATTAACTTAGGTGCCTGAACTCGACACCACAATCCAACACAGTCCAGCATTCCACAACAATAGTGAGTTATTCAAAGAAGTTGTCGACCATAGCCATTTACAGCTCAGCTTAATATTATGGCCCCACCATGTATACTTCATTTTTACACTTTTCTGCTAGATGGTTAAGACGTAGATAGATCAAGACTTATATACCAACACATGAACTTTATATTTCTTATGTGGTCAGTGAAGTCTTCTCAGGGTTTATCTTGAAATCCCATTCAAGCCGGCTATCCTCCTACTGGGAATTTTCCCAAAGGATTTGGAAACATGGTGCATTTTCAAAAGCTTCAAACCCTCCAGTTTCCCTAATGCCTCCTCAGGGTGGCCCTGGTTCTCACTCTTTGCTGTCCCTTCCCTGAGGGGAGCAGTTTCCCATGGAAAGGACCAGCGACTCTAGAGATCCTGGGCTTCACACACTGGGGAAACGCTGGGAAGCTACTCTGTTCCTGTGTGTCTTGATTTCCCTTTCTGTGAAATGAGGACCTTAATAGAGCCTTACTCAGGTTTTCTGTGAACAATGTAATAAGTCCCCAAGTGTGGACTATTTTAATTGTTAACCACCCACCTCTGCATCTGACCACCACTCGTCTTGTGCTGAGTAACAGCAGTTGCTTTTAGAAGGGTACATTCATTGCTGTAAAGCCAGTTTCAGAAATTTACTAAAATCTAAGTGCAGAGCTACAATAGTAATCATTTCTGTTTCACTGTGAAGCAGTTACTGACCACACACTCTTTACCCAGGGATACTTTAAAAGTGGGAAACAGAGAATTGGACAGAAGAACCTAGGCTATATACAAAATAGGATAGCTATACAGCTCCTTTCTCTTAGTTCAATGAGAAGAAAGGTTTGTACTAATATTGTTTAGACAAGACATCATGTCTGTATCTTGTCCTCTGAATAACCACTACGAAGACAACAGTATGCAATATATTAATTATTGTAACTGTCCTAACCTGTTTTGAAACTGTTTCAGCACTATTTTATTTCCTCATTAAAATGAATAAAAAATTAAATAAAATGTTTACAAAAAGATTTTAAAAAGAAGAAGAACCTAGGCTAGTGGTGCACTGCTTTGAGGTAGGAATACATCTTCTTAAGAACTTTGTCAACTCCTAGAGAAAGAGAGTATGTGGAGCATTGAAAAATGAACCACTTATAACAACAGGAGAAAATAAGTATTAAATAATTTTTAACACAGAATGCCATGTAGGCATAAAGTTTTCAAATAGAAAGTATATATTCTGAGAATGTGTTATAAAAATTAAGGAACTGAACAACATATGCAGATGATTACGTTTTCTCTGCATAGGTTTATGTCTCTACTGGCCTTTGCATAAGATGAGGCTAGAAGGCTACTGATGTATAGACAGCTCACAAATACTGAAGTTAGAAGAAGATATACTTTTTCTTTTTATATCCTTAGACGTTTTGTAATAAAATCTCTTTATTTTTATAATTTTATTTTTGTAATTAATCTTCAGTATGATACTTGCATTGCAATTACATTGTCCTTTACCTTTTTCCAGAAAAGACACACACACACACACACACACACACACACACATATATATATATAATTAGCTTATATAAATTCTGTGTTAAACAAAAACTATATATTTATGTATACTATAATATATATATATATATATAACTTTATATTTATATAAGTGAGATGAATGCAAACACTCAATTTGAAGTGCTTTGAATGAAGATCATCCGTAAATGGAAAAACCCATTGATTGAAAATTAGGCGTGTCTTCTTCATGAACTTTTGGATGAAGAAGAGTACTCTCTGACTTTTTAGACTTGTGCTTCCTAGAGTGTTATATGCACAGATGTTTGAAAGGTCAGAGTCAAGTTGTGCTTTGTATGCCATGAGCCTCTCCCATGAAGGGGGATCAACCCTTTTGAGAGTATTTTATTCTGATATACCCTTGTTTTAGCCACATCCAAGGCAAATAAAGAGTGGTAGGAACACATGAGACACAAGCAGGTGAGTATACATCATCTTGAAATATTTTTCCATTAATTAACAATAGCTGAACAAGTCCCATTCCTTCATGTACTATACATATGAGTTAAGATAGATATTCTTGTCTTTTGGCTGTGGCCACTCTCCTGAAAGACTTTCCTTCACTTCCAATATACCACGTCCTCCTGATTCCATAGTTCCCTGGCTACTTCCCCTCATTGCTGCTTGATGACTGCTTCTCCCAGCCTGTATAGGTTTTTGCTCATGTGGCCACAAGTGTGTTGGCAACTCTAGAGAAGCTACTGAGTGCTGATACACATTGGAGGAATGCCTTGAAGAAGGAAAACCTTGAAATGGAGACTTAGGAAAAGTGGCCAGAGGAATTGGAGGGAAAGACATACTATGTATATGTGGATGGATAACAGTCCTACAGACTCAACTCAGATCTCCCAAGTTTCAGACCTACAAAACTGTCCAAAAGCTCCTAGATGGATGTGTGAATATTTCATGGCATAGCACATAGCCTCAGCAAGGCTCAGCTCACTTCTCTTGGTTTTCCTGTCCCCTATTTCTGCTACCACTACCTGTGTCTACTTATACAGGTTTGGTTTGGTTAAATGACATTAGTTCACTGGTTTGGTTAAATGGCATTGTTGTGTTCCCTCTTTTCCAAGTCAGAAACATAATTATGGTCACTTCCCTTTATCTCCAGATCCCATCAAGGTAGGACAAAGCTCCATGATCCAGTTCCATGTCTCTAGCACACCTGCTTCAACACTAATGAGGGGGTCTACTTGTTAGCTCAGTTGTTTAAAACCTGCTTAAGAAAACTCAGTCAGGCACAGGACACCACGGTTCAGTCCCCAGCTGCACATGCCTTACCAGACCCGCTCTTAAGGCAGCCTGAACCAGACCAAAAAAAAAAAAAAAAAAAAAAATCTCAATACTAATGAACCTATTAGGTCTTGTTATTATCCTCAGCAATTACTACCTGTTCCTGTCTTATTCTTCACTCTTCAGTAAGCCCTTCCCCATATTTTAGCTGATGTGACCTTTCTCAAATGCAATCATGTTATTTCTCCACTTAAAAACCTCAATTGATTTGCATTTTCTGAGAATGTAGGTACACTCTGACCAATATGTGACAAGACTCTTCTTGATCTAACCCCTGAGAGTCTCCTTGGCCTTAACTTTTAGCAACTTTACACACTGATGTCCCCATGGCACTGAAAATCATAGTTTCCCAATACTCTTGTCTCGCTTTGGTTTCTGTAGCTCAACAAATACTGTTCCCATTCTGGATTATGTGTCCTTGTCTCTTAAAAGGCACTCACTGTACCCTATCATAATTAATCCTTCGGTTACCTGCCCCCATCTCTGCACTGTCTGTTTCTTTTGTTGCTGACGCAGTAGCCCTTGCTCCCCAATAAAAATATCTGGCCTCTGAGAGAGTCTCAAGAATACTTGTTGAGTAACTATACAACAATTGCTGGAAAAATGCCATCAAATTCCTGCTTTTCCACTACCACCCTTCCATCTTCACTTGTCATAATAACATGAAATTTTTATTTCATATATGTAAGATTCATTATATCTTTGTGTGTTATGGGTATGTAAACATATATCCACATATACATATACAAAGCTACGTAGTGGTGTAAAGTTAGGTTTCTTGATCGTGTCAGTGTGTATAAAATAGAAGAGAAATGTTGCTGCTAGATATTGAAACTATGTAGTCAATTTACGCTCTTGACCTTTTCCATTGTATAGATTATAGCCTGAGTATTTCACTTCATTTCATTTTGCAGTGCTTGGGATGCAACCCAGTACTGAGTATGGTGTGTATTAGGCAATTACTGTATAACTGAGTTGTATCCCAAGAGCCCCTAAATTTCCTTTTAACATTAAAGAAAGAAACAATCTCTCCATAATAAGGAACAACTTGAGAGTAGAAGAGGTCTTGGTTCTGATTTGAATATTAAATACACTGAAACCCACAAGCTAACTTTATTTTTAAAAGGTTACAAATTACATAAACACATTTAAAACCATGAACCCTGTTTTGAATATCTTTTAGCATAGTCACTTAAAAATAAAAGCAACATAAGAAGCATTTGTATAGAGCCTTGGGTTAATAGCTGCATGCATTAGAAGTTGCCCTGGCATCTTAATTTCATACAAGGAGCAGCTCCAGTTTTAAGAGACGTGTTATTCAAACTTCCCTCCCCTTTCCTGCCCCACATCCAAGTCTAAACCCAGGCAGGCAGCAGCCTTCTGTGCTTCTGGTTATAGAGTCTTCCATGGCCTGCTGGATGACCTTTCTGTTGAATAGCCCAGCTTCCCATTGAGCCAGACACTTGTGCTTGTTCTCTTTCTTGGTATTACATTGAGATAACGACCAATTCTCTCTTATTTGAATCATCAGAAGTAGCTTTTCTCTCCCAGCCCTGCTTACTGGGCTTTTTCTGCTTTGCACTTTTGGGATGTACATGTCACTCTTCTCCTTCCCACTGTCCAATGAATAAATAATTCATGTGATCTACTGAGATTTCCAAACAAACCTGACTACAAAGAGGGAGAGGCATGACTGCTTTTCTTAGTGCTGTGGCCAAGGACTGGACTTCTTGCAGATTGTCTCCTTTTCCTTTCCTTTCTTTTCTTTTCTTTTCTTTTCTTTTCTTTTCTTTTCTTTTCTTTTTCTTTCTTTTTTTCTTTTTTTCTTTTTCTTTCTTTGTGATGGTGTCAATAAGTCTGTGAAACTTCCCCAGTGGTCCTGTCATTATTGGGTGGTTTTCCTTGGGGCAAAGAGATGGTAAAGCAAAGTGTTAGTTATTAAAAGAATGTATCACAATCTTTTTCTAAAGAGATGGATGGGTACAACCTCAATTAGGAACAGAAGCCTCTTCCTAATCTACAAAGACCCTACTCAAAGCAGACAGCAGGGTGTCAGAAAAGGACAGTTTTCAAAGCACTACTAGAAAGATCTGGAATCTTGCCCTTGGCCTCTCCCTCAAGGATACATGCCCCTATATTCATAATCATTTTCCAAGGCTTTTTAGAAGGTACATAGAGTTAACTAGTGGAATATAATGGAAATCTCTTCTTTTATATAAAATGTGATGTGCATTGGATGTTTGTAGTAGTGTTGCTCATTGTATCAGTTAAAACTTTTAAGACTGTTTGAAAAAAATAATAAAAGGCAAATCCCTGGGAACTTTTCCAGACCAATGGGCTCAAAATCTCAAAAATGATCATTTTATTTTCATAAACTCTCAGCATGGTTTTCATGTATGTTATTGCTAGAGAATTGTTGGCCAATTGAGCTGAGCAAACCAGAAGAATATGGCAGGCAAGGTCAGGGCAGCTCTGAGAGTCTGAGTATTGGGCATTATGGCTGGGATCTTTGCAGTCCTTCCTCTGAAGCTAGTGGGCTCAGGTAAATCAACTTATGTCAAATCACTCAGCATTCACATTTCTAGATGCCAGGAACAGAAGGGCCCAGTTAGGTTTCCCCAAACCGCTAGGGAAGGGCCCCTAATGGCCTCTCTCACCAACACTGCTTACCACAGAGTCAGACAATTTCCAAAGGAAAATGCAATAGTGATTTCCAGAATAAAAAGGGAAATGGGTCCTAGGGCTGACACACACTACTGAGATTCTTTCCATATACATAGAATATGATGAAATGATTTTTTAAATGAACCATGCAGTCCTGTGGTTAAAACTTACAAAGTGAAGCATTTACATGTTTAAGTTTAACATTGTTCATGTTTTCTAGTTACTTTAACAGAAGTTATGGAAGAGGTAACTAACAGCAATGGAGTTTGTAATAAAAAATGACTTTCCAAAAACTAGTGCCTACAGTAAAGGTTCAGTAAACCTTAGAACAGATTTAAGTGCAGCAATAATGATTTTAGTCAAACATTCTGCAGGTATTGGCAGTTTGTTAAGCAATACTTTGAAGAGCCTATCAATAAAAGAGCTAAGATGTATTTCTTTATTCCTTTCTAAGTATAACTTTTGTGCTAGATCCAGCTTATGCCATTTATTCCTCTTCGTTGAAATGTGTCTGAGCAGACAGAGCTCTCGAGAATGTCTAGAAGGAAAGATAAAAGTGGGTTTTCTTTACACAGAAGAATCTCACCTTTGGGGTCCTTCTGGCCTTTAATAGTAAAATCATAATAGATGCCATAGAAAGAAATAGGACAGGCTGGGAGCAGTGGTGTATCTGGGCTGCACTTTAAAGACTATTGGTCAAAAATAAATAAATAAATAAATAAATAAATAAATAAATAAATAAATACTATTGGCCACTATTCCTAGACATTGTTAGATTAATCTAGTTTAAACAGTTCAGTCTGGCCACATATTTTAATAAAACTCAATCTCAATCTTTTTAAAGAAATAGAGGTGACTGAAGGTACCTTAATCAGAAACAGTGAAGTAGAATATTATACAAATTGTTTCAAAGTAGGCCTATTGGCATGTATTAGCATTGTTTCTCTTCTGAAACAGTACTGAACATTTTTTTAAAAACTGATATAATAGCTTACAAACATTTCCTCAGCCAACTTCTTTATGCCAGTCCCCCAGCTTTGATGAGGCAGCTGTGTTCATCAGTTTTTCACCATTGTGACAAAACACTTGACATAAGCAACGCAGAACAGAGAAAGGTTCCTTTTGGTCTGAAGTTTCAGTCCGTGGCCAGACAGCAGCATTGCTTCACTCCTGTGATGAGGCAGAAACCCCACAGAAGGAGGGCCTGGGAGAGGAGAGGTAGTCACCTCCTCGCAGCCAGGCTACAGGGAATGAGAGGGCAAGCGCTAGAGAAGAGGCTGGGGACAAAGCCACACCTCTGTGACCTATTCATGCAAGCCCCACCTCTTCAATCTTTATCACCACCCAATAAAGCCATTAAATTGGGGGTCAGTTCAAAGCCTTCCCTCTGAACAGATGAGCACTGCGAGGCTTACTTTAAACCTAGACCATAGGGCCCTGTGGCATTTGCCTATGAATTTTGTGTGACTGAAGATGAATAGAAAGAGGGATGAGAATTTTCTCATGTTGTGACCCATCCTTTTTCAGGTCATAAATTTTTAAAAGAAAATAATCTGTTTTTTGTTTTTTTTTTCTCGGGCCTCCAGGTAGAGTTGTAAAAGTTTATTAAAGAATTCTTTGTGCCAGCAAAGTAACTAATTTCATAGATTTTTCACTTCTGAACTACAATTGCAATATGCTCATTACCATTAAAAATGGCATTTTATTTCTTCATACCGGGCAGCACTGAAAATTGTGAACTGAATCTCCACTTCAAAAGGTGAAGCCATCACTGTGGCAGGGTACTTTTCTGATTTCATGTTTTTCTTGGTATGATTCATTTCACTGTGGTTCCCCCATCCAACCTAATAATTCTATGACATTGTGATCAGCAGTAGAATCAGGTCAAAGAATGTTTTTGAAAATCCATCATTTGGATTCTGTTCACCATGACAGTCCGTGAAACACAAGATGACAAGCTCTCTCTTTGCTGAGTTGACTGGATGTACCAGGTGTACCACAACATTTTAAGCCCTTGATGAGACACAAGCTGGAAACACGCGCATCATATGACAATATGCAGTCACTTTGGCATCCAGGATTTCACTCCACAGCTCTGATCCATTGCTATCTGGGCAAAACCATGGTGACTGGGAGTTGTCATCTGTGATGAGACTTCAGACTATACAGGTGTTCTTTAACTGCAGCCTTCTTACAGGTCAGGGATAAAGAGAGATTTCCAACTCCTAGCTTTCAGAACTCCTTTCCCAACATTATCCTGTGAGTGTCAGCACACCTCCATTGAGGGGAAAGGTCAGCTTCATAGTAAAGGAATAGATACAAGAGGCTGCCAGCACAATGGCTTGGAATGTTAGCTTTAAGGAATTGATAGAACAGTATGTCCAGAGTATTTTTCTCACAGGAAATAAACTGGCACACACATTAACAAAGGCTTTATTGTCCCTGGCAACTCATCATGGTTTTAATATTTTCTTCATTTTAAATAATGGCTCTGCTTTCATTGAGTAACACAAGAAGTGTTACATTTGATGAATGGCTTCTAAATGACCATTCAGACCAACAAAACCCAAGATTTTAAATGCCAGAGTAAAGCTTTAGCACCCATTTTTATTACTAACATAAACCAATTTTTCTGATTTCAAAATATGTGACTTCATAATAACAAGAATGGTGAGGCTTTGTTTCGATTAAGTGAGGAACTTGCAGTTCAACTTTTCATTGTTCTTTGCTAAACTTTCATAAATTTCAATAAACAAAAATAATAAAATATATTTTATAATGACCTCAAAGGACGAATAAATCCAGAACATCTAATGTACCAGCCATGATTTTCAGCCTCACATAACAGAAAGGATGAGAACTATTGCAAACTTGGGCAAAAAATGTGTCTTAGGTAATTTCCCAACTAACAACCAATATTGGAACTGTGATCATGTGGCTACATGTCTGTAGTCATTGGCTGTGTCAATCTGCCCCACTCATTGGGTAGTTCCTGACAAGTGACATCTATGTGAACTGCCCAGCCAGCACTGCCACCCCACTGCCACCAGCCAGCCGGTGCAGACAGGACTTTGACTAGGGCTACCACCTTGGCTTAGGAATTGGAATGGGAACTTCAAGAATCTTGGTGGGACCAGAAGCTGAAAGATGAGAGTAGAGTTTGGAGGAGTACAGCAAGCTCCAATTTGAATGATATTACTGTGCAGAAGCAGAAGCTATGTGAGAAGGAAGATTTGACTAACTTTCCCAGGACACAGAAAGCAGAGCTTGAAGGAAACATGGCTATAAAGGTGACAGTCTTTCTAGATAGCAAATTGTGGTCTTGCCAGAGCAAGTGAGTGAAGACCAAAAACAATCCTGACCTTTCTGGAGGTTAATTGGTTGCCCAGCACTTGAGTTTGCACAAGTATATGGTCTTTAAATACAGCTGTTTCACTTGTTAGGTTGGCAGGGATCACTGTTCTTTTCAACGAAGTGGCCCAACACTAATAAAACAATGGAAAAATGGTGATCGGCTGAAGAGACAAGAGGGAACACCAAATATTAGCATTATTTTAAAAGACCTGACATGATAAATCAACATAAGGGTGAGATGAAAAACATGTACAGAGGTTCATTAAACAAGAACAATTAGTGTTCTATCTGATGAATTATGAAGTAAAGCATATTCAATTTTCAGCTTAATGGTGTTTATGTTTGCTCACTAAATCAATAGCACATACCAGAATAATACCACTGTTATTCTTTGGAATACAATGATGAATCAGATAGTCCCTACCCTAAATAAAGTAAAATAGTATCTTTATTGCTCATGAATCCTGAGTCAAACTATTATATTTGTTTAGACAGATTGATTATGGGAATATGTCTGGGAATGAGTTTCCTAAACCAGCTATAATGTAATATAATATTTACATATACAGAAAATTTTTGCTTAAATTGAGGATTTAAGTGAGTATACTTGATACTGTCTAGAAATTGATGTTGACTAATTTCCAAGTTGGGGCCAGCAAGCTCTGATAGAGAGGTGAATGGCAACATGTGAGACAGAGAACTTCTTTGAGGAGGGTCAGGGAACTCCACTGAAGTGGAGCCCTACACTGAATTGAACTCCTAGATTTACTGAGAAATGACAAAGATGTAGAGTTCTGCTGAGTGCAGAGGTATGCTTTAGGTTAGCAAGACAAGCAGAAGAACATGGTATTAATTTGACCAAGTAACTTTTACCTGATTGTCCCTTGGGGAGCTGCCTCATTTTCTGCTTGAGTTGGCAAAACATCCCATCTTCAAGACATTCTGGCTTCTCTTAGTTAACAATCTTCTACCTTCCAAGTCAACCTGAATAATACCACTGAGAAAACACTGACACTCTGGTGTTGCAAAGAACTCCAACAATAAATGTAATGAGAAAGAAAGGGCTGCTGTTAATACTGGTATTACTGTGCAGATTCATTGAAAAAAGGACGAGAAAAGTCTGACAGGAAATATTGAGGGAAGGATACAGAAGGAATCATAAATATGAAAATCTTATTTTTCCTGTTTTTACTCATAAAATGATTTATTTATAAAGCACAAAATTTCACTTACAATATAAAGATGGAGATAGAAAATGGCTAACATAGCTAAAAATAGCTCTTCTACTATTCATAATGCATTGTGGGTTAGCTAGCCCCTGCAATGAGGTTTTTTTTTTTTTTTTTTCTTTTTAATTTCCAGTAAATTATGGCTCAAATTAAGGATTTTGGAAAGCTCAGGAATTCTCACTGTCTATCTCCCTTCATCCTTTTCTTATCAAGGACATCTTAATTTAGTTGGCTGCCCAAATTAATCAAATCTGAAAGGCTATGACTGTCTTTTTGAAAGCTGTCCCAGAATTGTAAAACAAATGGTTCTCTTCTTCCTGGAAGAAGTTCAGCAAGCCCCTCCATCTCTGACTTCACCCATTCCTCCCCTGAACTGGCCCCAGTGTCCACTGACAAAAAAAAAGCCAGAAATTATCTTTGTGACCATTATTAATAATAACAAGTCATTGTTGCTTGCTCCCTTGGAGGGGACAGGATGTGGTTAGACCCTTACTTAAGAAACCATTGTTTTATAGCATCATCCATGCCCTTGTCATCTCTGGGTTATATTACTGCAGTGTACTCTGGAGGGATGTGTCTTTGAAGTTTACTTGGCAGGCATTCGTGTTATTTCAGCCAGAAATTTTTGTGTATAATATGTCAGAGTGGTATATACCAAGATAATGAATATGCTTATTGCCCTTGAAGAGTTCAGAAGCCAGCAAAGGTCAGCATTAGATTACTAAATCATCCTAAGTTATCCTAAGAAGTACCATGACCTATTGACAAAAGTTTCGGCCACATACGTCACATGTTCCAATTGGCCTAAACTCATACAGAATTCTTCAAAGTCACTGGTACCAATAGCCTTAGCTTGAGTTGAAGACAACAATTTCCTGCCCAAGGGAACAGCTTCTGACAGCTATTTCCACTCATAACAGCTGAGTTTTTATAACCTGTGTGTTTCAGAAGTCTTTTTTTTTTTTAAATGTTTCCATTATTTTCATCAAAAATTAAAAAGTAGACTCATATATTGCTAATTGGACTCATTCAAAATTGTGTGCACACATAGATAGGCTGGTTTTGAATAAACCTAAGTTCTACTTTAAGTTATTAATAGTGTGTGTGTTTCATGGCTCTTGACAAAGGCCTTCATTTGACTTATAATGTAACTCATATTTAGAGGAATAAAAATCATAATGGAGAACCATGAGTATTTACTGAGTGCTTAGAATATACCAGGCACTATCCTAAGCACAGTGCATGTATATTCATACAATCATTACAACCTATATGCACTAGAAAACTATTTGTTTTGTAGACTAACAATAGGACTAACAACTGTCCCAAAAGTCAGTGCCAGGACCTACACTGGACGACTCTAGTTCTAGAGAAACTTAATCCACACACATGAAGCCTGTGCTAGGCAGCAGAGCCCCTCCATGCATATTAGTGAAAGGAGCTCTCAGTGGACAAATTAGAAACTGAATCTCACTGGGAGGCTGCAGACTTTCATGTTTAATTCTTCTTTTATTCATGGCCCTTGTGCAGCACACAAAATGCACAACTCTACATGGCAGCCCTATATTCACTGCCTGTGCTGTCTGTGATTCATTACCTTTACAAATCTCAGGGAGCTTTCACCTGCATGATTTTGGGTCTGGCTTCAGCTATGGGAAGTAAGCACAAAAGTTCATTATTTCTCCCTTACACAAGGAGAAATCTAACTCTGAAGTGGGCTCATTCAGTAATCATAGGGTAAGCACATTATAAAGACCAAGCAAAACCCAAGGGCAGAAGAAATTCTGGGTACCGAGCACTGAGTATTTTGCCATGTGCTTCATTTATGACTTTGCTTAATGTTCACATAGGCCTCCTGGGTTAGAGGCCACTGTCACCTGTACAGTGCTAAGGCTTCAATAACTTGAATTACCTTATCCTAGTTTCTCTGCTTTGTAGGAAGAGTAGTCTGACTCCAGATTAAACCCTATATCTATTCTCCTTCTACCCTGTTTGCTCCATCTTTGAGGGTAGTGACTGGTTGTTAGTTATAAACATGTGCATAAAAATCACATTTATTCATTTCAGATGGAGTTTTAACTAAATCATTACTTAGGTGAAGAAAATTTCTTAGGTAAAATACTGCCTGCATTTTTAATAGGTGAGAAAGCCAAAAGGTAACTCTCAGGAGTGAGAACCATTCACTTAGCTAATCAGCACCTATTAATTGAGTACCTGCTAAATGCTAAGCATCCATTAGGTACTGTGTGAGAAACAATGCTGCAAGTCAAATCATTACCCTCAAGGGAATCACAGAGTAATTAGCAATGTAACTAACAAGCAAGCCTGTTCTTGAGAGTGGCATCTACTTAGTAACCCCCTAAGATTCACTTCAGTAGGAGCTCATGTAGTTAATTCACAGAAGAAATGCCCCGGTTGGAATATCTCCTCCATTCTCTCCACTGGATAGTGGGCACTACTTCCTGTTGGGTGTGTCTAATAATCATAGACATTCTTGTGGTGGCAGAACCTGAGACAAGTATTTAGTACCTTGAGTTCATTGGTGAGGGGAAGACTTCCTGGGAGACTGAGGAAGAGAAAACCAATACAAATGAACAGCATCATGGGCAAAGGGAACTAGAGTCTACTCTTCTCCAGAAATAACCCAAAACCTTAGGGACAAAAGGTTAAAGCATCTGTCTCACAGCTCCTGCCCCAAGTTGGTTGAGAGCTATGTCTAAGGGTAGTCACTCCTCAAATCTCCTAGGCCTGTTGGTGGACTGCATTTCTGCTGCCAGGTCACAAGGCCCTGGCACAGAGAGCAAAGAGTCATCTGGCTGGCACTTGACACATGATGCATGCAGCTGAGGCTGAAGGCTGAGGTGGGTTAACAGAGTAGGGAACAGAGAAGCAGAAGTATGGGCTACAGACCCACTGCATGCCTCTCAATGGGCAGCAGCCCTGGACAGCTGTTCTTGTCATAACTAAAGACAGACCAAGTAGACAGACAGTGGTGTCTGACATTTAGGAGTTGAAACTGGGTTTGCTAGTAGTCAGTTAAGATCTCTGCATCTCCATTCTACCCTGATACCCCAAATGGCAAGACTAAATAGTGCCTATCCTTGAGATCTAGGGAGACTTAACAGAGTAAGATAGTGTTGTATAGAATCCTTTGTACCATGCCCAAACAATGAAAGTACTCAATCTGTTGAGAAGTAGATACTCCCTGAGAGGTTAGACTTTTGTCCTTTATTGTGTAGTTTATTAGTTCATCTAGTCTATTTGCTTTAAAATTCCACTGAATTGTCAATTAAAATTTACTAAAATAGCTTTGTTTTATGGCAGAAACTTAATTGGATACAATAAAATTGCTATTGTCTCCCCGCGCCCCCCCAAAAAAAAACTAAGCAGAAAGGGTTGGGATATTCTTAGTTCTGAGTACATGTTGTCAACAATTTCTGTTTTATTTTTAGTACACTTCCAAAAAGCATGGGCAGCATGGCATGTCTTACTTCAGGTTTATGAAAATTGATAGTTCTTTTAAGTGACTGCTATGTCACTAACAAGTAGACGTGTTCCTTGAAATGGGTATCATTCTACCCTGATACCCCTGATATCTCATTTGGGGTATCAGGGTAGAATGGAGATGCAGAGATCTTAACTGACTACTAGCAAAGATATATATCTAATGCATTTCTTGTCCTCAGGAAACACCTCTATTATTGAAAGAACTGAATGAAAGTGGAAATTTTATAGAAAATGGGGACGCAAGGTGCACTATTTTTTACCTACTCATGACTGCTTTAAAAAACTCAATGGTAAAAGATTCACCTGGGATTCTGTGGGAGGTAATGATTGAAATGCGCGAGACACACTTTAGTGTGACTTACAGCAGTTCCCGTTCATCAAAGGCAGTGACACACTTGGGCCTGGCGTGGACAGTGTGGTACTTTTATGCTGTAGCTGCTATGAGCTGCCCATCCAGGACTCACATCTTTGCATCATTCCCTCCCTGATTCTGAGCTGGCTCTGTGCCTCACCTTTAACAAATATAACACAACAGAAGTAATGCTGTGTGACTATCCAGGTTCTGGTAGGAAACTTTAAAGCTCCCCTCAGAGTTCCTTAGAATGCTCACTCAGTCTGGAAAAGTCAGAGAGAAGTACAATGATTTGCTAGAGTTATGCATCTGCCAGTCACGTGAGTGAGCTTTCCTGGGTGTCCAGTCCTTAAGTCCACCCAACGCTTGCCTGAATTTTCAATAGCACAGCCCTGGGGGGCCTCAGATCCTTGCTGCATCACAGTCTGCAGGTGAAAACTATTCTTCTCGGATAAATGGACCCACAAGGCTATGGTTATTGTCTTGCACTATTAAGTTTTAGGACACAGAACTAGATAAGCAGCCTGGAAGGGAATGAAACTATGTCTTGGTATCAGGAAGGTTTAAATTTTGTTCATGATTGTTACATTTTGAAGATTTCACTTTTGTCTGTTTTGCTCTTTATCTACCATAAGTTGAAAGCTTTTGACCTTTCAAATAGCTTTGTGGGATAAGATTGCTATATACTAATTTTGTTTCACGATAATCTTGTAGATGAAATTCTTAAATGCATTGTGCCATGGGCCCTGTTACTGTTTGGTGAAGCTCTGGAGAATCTTCCTCAAAGCAATGTCTTTAAATACATAATGTGAAATTACCAGAGAAACTAATTATATTATAAACAGTTAGGGCAAACTGAATGGCATATGCTGCAGGGTACTAAGCAGCTTCTCTTCTGGATGGTTAACAACTTAAGTTCACAGATCAAAATTGGAGAAATAGAAGAGCCGCAAGGCCAGTCAACATTTTGGCCCTAGACTTTCAAGATCAGCGAATAATCATGGCATAGGAGAACCTGTACTGTAACATCATGAAACTCAGTTGTGCCCCAAATTTTCTGATCAAGGAGATTATGGAGCCACAGAGGAAAGAGATTGATGTTGCATAGTGTGCTTGGGGAGAGTCACATGAAAAGAAAACTTTCTTTCAGGCTTTCACAGAGAGCAAATTTATCAAGCATTGGCTGTGACTCATCCCCATGGATGACACAGACAAAGGATCTACAGAGTAAGGTACAGGATTACAGGATAAACCCCGAGGGGACTTCACTGACCTCATCAAAAACAAAAGGTACATCTTTTGATATATAGGTCTTGATCTATCTTGGTCTTAACCATCCAGCAGAAAAGTATAAAAATGAGGTATACAACATGGGGCCATAATAATAAGTTGAGCTATGGATGGCTATAGTCAACACCTTCTTCAGATAACTCACTATTATTGTGGAATGCTGCACTGTGTTGGAGTGTGTCACCAAGTTCAGGTACCTAAATTGGTTTAATGAAAATGGAGTGCTCAGCCGGGCATGGTGGCACATGCCTGTAATCCCAGCACTCGGGAGGCTGAGGCAGGAGGATTGTTGTGAGTTCCCGACCAGCCTGAGCTACAAAGTGAACTTAAGACCAGCCTGAACTGCATAGTGAGACCCTGTCTCAAAAAGACAAAAAAGAAAAAAGAAAATGGAGTGCTCATCTTTGACTGGTCTAGACAAAAAAAAAAAAAAGGAGGTGGGGAATACAAAAGAAGAACCATGATGTGTGTGTATAAACAGTATTGTTAGGATAAATATACTGTGCTTCTGCATAATTCTATGAGAAGCAAGACTTGCACTAATAGTGGTTGGACAAGATATTATGTTGGCTTCTAGTACTATGGACAGATAACAAGGTAGAGGGTGTTAATTATTGAATCTGTAATATAAGTCAGCTGTAGAGAAATAAGATAGGTATATAGCTGCACTCTCATCATTCATTGATTAGAGACATCTGCTATAATAATGCCTGTAAGTATAATATCATGTATGCACCTTGTACAACACAGAAACATTATGAAAACATTTTGCAATGTATTGATTTGTCGAATCTGTCCTGTGAGTTTGTCTTGAAACTATCTCATTGCTATTTGTTCTTCAATAAAAATAATTGAAAAAAAGAGAAAAAAATGGAATTAAACAGAAGCTTTTTAAAAACTAAAAAAATAAATAAAAAATAAAATATTTCAAAAACTAAATCTAAATAGCAATATGTGTACTTAATTTTATAACAAGACTAATGATGAGTATAATTACTATCACAATTTTTGAGTACAGATTTTTCAACATGCAACAAAGAATGAATCTTTAAACTGTCTACTTTAATATTCATAAAATATTATGTGTAGTTCTCCCATTAATATTCATGGTACTGTATTTTTTATCACATATCCATATAATCATGTGTTTATCATCAGACAATTTTAATATTTTCATGCATCTCAGTGCGAATTTTAAGGCAGGTTGCAAATTCCCCTTAAATAATTTAGTATGTATATAATTAGCTAGAAGACATAAAATTTCACCATATCTTGCCAGTCTTTCTGGCTCGTTTCTGTAATTTTAGTCCTCTAGGAGGCAGAGGTAGGAAGATTGCAAGTTCAAGCCTAGCTTGAGACATTTAGGGATTTAAAAGACCCTTTCTCAAAATTTGAAACAGCTGGAGATTTGGCTCAGCTCAAAGGCCCTGGGTTCAATCCCTAATGATGCAAAAACTTTTATCCTAAAACAAAGGTAGTCTGTTGTAAAAACAACTGTGATTCCTATTGCTGGTGTTACAGGTACTGCCACCAATACTATGGCTTGTTGGAAATATTCATAAGTGAAATGCCACATTTCAGTTAGAAGTTACTGAAAATAAAAATGTAATTGTTTTTCCCATTCAAGTTCGTGAACCTATATATCCACTACAGTTGCTGGGATTTGAGAGTCCCTGCTGAAGGAGGATTAATGTGGTGGTGGGGAATCTGTGGCATGCATGTGATTCGTTTTCCTTTTAAAACAAAAAATGTTAACATATGAGGGTTTTTTTCCCCTGAACTAAACCTCAGAATTCAGGTTTGATTGAAGTGTTGGCACTTTATAAGTAAGTGGATTTGGGGTTGCAGTTTGGGTGTTGGTCTCTAAAATACAATGTGTGACATGTGCAGATAATCAACAAATAAGTTAATCTAAATAAAATATATAACATAAAAGTACATTGTCAAAATCAAGTTTCAATGTTAAATTTTAGTGCTTTCCCCCAGAGGATTTTGGTGGCAAAATGAACATAAACAGCTGTACATATGCTGAAGAATCGGTAGGTAGAGAAAGATGTGACTCCTATGTCAGTTTTCCAAGCATTCTGAACAAGATTACACTTCTTGGTATAAGCACGTACATGGAGATCATATAAATCATAAGGACTTTGTACATATATGCGTAATTTGATTTCTCTTTTATCCCCAGCCCCTTCTCCTCCCTTCAACCTCTCTTTCCCTTCACTGATGAAGTTTTGTTTCCACTTTATCTTTCCTTTATCATTTTTCTCTTTTCTTTCTCCTCCCCCTTCCTATGTTCCTTCTATTTTGAACAATTTCTTCCTACTTCACATTACCTATTGTGCACTTTGATTCCATATTTAACTTTTCAGTTTCTCACACCATAGAAAGAGTGCAATATTTACACATGTCTGATTGCTTTCACTTAAGAGCACAGTCTTAAGGTGCATCCATTTGCTCAGAAATGTCTCATGTTTATCCTTCTTTATGGTTGCAATTTTTCCCCTGTTGTATGAAAACACTGTGATTCTCTGGAGTAACAACTATCCCCATAGCCAGTCTCCTCAGGGGTCTTTACATCCTCTTCCCTCTCTGCTGGTCAGTCCAAATGGCCTTCTAGGGCACCAGCCATCTAGGACTTAAGCTGTCTTCTCTGAGGAGGGGGGTCACAATTCAACCTATAATAACCACAGGCCATGCATGCAGAGGAGCAAATTTTTAACTATAAATTTAAACCAAATCTTACTAGAAAAATCTGAAATGAAATGTTTGGAATTGCCTGAGTCTGTTCTTTGTACAACTTTCTTGTAGAGCACTGTTATACACTAGATGACTATTTATAAGTTTTAGGAACTTTGAAATTTTTGAAATATAAAAGTACAAATATAAATATAAATTTTATATCCCTATCATTTATGTGAGGCCAAATGCTGTATTCACATTCCATTAGGATTGTGTTGTAAACATTTTTAACCAAAAATTTGTATTCAAATAACTATGTTCAGGCTGGCCAAATAGCTCAGCAGATTAAAGTACCTGTTTAGGCAGATGCGAGGGTGAGGGAGGAGGGGTAGAGGGGGAGTTCGATCCCCAGCCCTGCCAAGCCCACCCACCTGGAGTACACCAAGATAGGTATTGAGACTGGGCATGGTGGCACATGGCTATAATCCCAGCACTTGGAAGGCTGTAAACAGGAGGATCACTAGGAGTCTAATGTATGCAGTGAGACTCTGTGGACCTTGTAGACCCTCTAGACCCTGTCCTAAGATACAACAACAACAACAACAAAAGAACTATGTTTAATTTCATAATGGAACTATAAGCAGTGAATCAACAAGTTGTTAAACAATCCAGAGTACTATACTCCCTGAGGAGAAAGAATATTGTATGTACTTTAGAAGCTTAGAACAAAATATAGCAGATAAGATTTATACACATGTACTGACAAGGAAGCAAAGGACACTCATGGATAAAATGAAATTTCATTTAGAAATCCTTTTTATCTCCACTTAAATTTCCATTTTAATTTTTACATTTAATTTTGAACTGGTTAAAAATTTCATTTTATCTGCACGTTAAATTGGAATATAAAGCATGTTGTTTTTCATAATTCAATACTGATTAGTACTGCCTTTAGCAGAAAAAAAATCATTCAAAACTATTCCACCAGATTTGTGAGATTGCTACTATTTTGAGGGACATAAAAAAGATGAAATGCCACATTGAGTATTTTTAAGAAGTGATGGTAATTATTATTGAATATGTACGTTGAATGGATAGCACAAACTGTTAGAGATGTAAGCTCTTTACCAGCAGCTTTGATATTTATGCATAAGCTCTGTAGCTCTACCTTATGAAAAGCTCTGAAATGTTACTTGTTAAATAAGAACCATAAGGTCAAGGAATTCTTAGATGTACCAGGATGACACGTGGTCTTTTAGATATATGTTTGAGAGCGATTCCTTTACAGTAGATTGAGACTCAAAGAAATCCTGATCTTATTCGATTTTGGGGAGGAGTCTAAAAAGGGTTACTTTGGCCCATTAGATCTTTACTAAGAAGGATTCAGTATCTTTAAATCTTAATTTTCTCCTCTTTAAATTGGTGATATTGAACACCTGCTTCCAGGATTGCTTGAGTGTAAAATAGATAAATTCTTTTGTGTAGTGTCCAGTGTGTGATAGATGCTTTTCAAAAGTGACTCCAAGTGCCCCCACTGCACTTCCATGACTTCAAACCCTTAATCAAGTGGCCATCCTTCCTGGAGAAGAATTTAGAATGCAGTGCAAGAGTATCCTTTCTACCGTAGTAAATTCACTTCCTGTCTAAGAGAACATCAGAATTCGGAAAAAAAAATAAGAAGTGAACTAGATCATTCTTCCCATCTGCGTTTGTTTCTGAGCAGCTTCACACGACCAGGTCTCCTCTGGCCCATTCCCTCTAGAAGGACCTTCCCAAGAGCTTCAGTCTGATGAGAAGGACAACAGGCTTTCCTATTGCATGGCATTGCTTACTGAGGGAGCAGGCCGAGGCCCGCCTGTATAATCCGATTTCATCAACTCACACTAATCACTACTGATAGTAGCAAAATTTAGCCTGGATCTGCTTTGCTAATCTAGATTGACAGGAGGTAAAAGGAAAGGGACACAAGGGCACAGGAACAAAGGAACGAGCGCCAACACTGATTTGCAGCTTGCTCTTCCATCTGGGGCTTTAATTTGCTCCCCCTTTGGGAATTCTATTTTTCTTACCTTTATAAACAAATGCTATCGGTTGTTAGGATACCAGCCTTTCTGGGAGCACTTGCATGAACAACAGGTGCACAGTGAGGCCCTGAGACAGAGCTTAGAGCAGCACCTACATTGGAAGGCTGCACAGAAGTGCACGTCCAGGTGTGCACTGCACCTGAGGCTATGCATTATTTATTGAAACCCAGCTCTGAATTCTTTATATCCTCTGGGCAACTCTGGAGTCCGGTGCTCCTAAGATGGATGCCACAGAAGCTAATCTGAAAGGTCATCTAGACACTCTTTGTTTTCACTATTTTTCTTAATAGTAGTTAGAAGCTAGAGCTATGAAGCTTTTTGGGAAAGGTTGGAGGGTAATTGCAAATTGCACTTGAACAGCTGTGGAGGACTACCACCATCTTTTGGACATTTCCACGTGGATTCCATTTTTAGTTCTTAAGGGAATATTCCGACCCGGATTTGGGGAACATACAGAAGATATACATGCAATGACTCTCTTCATACAGTGTGATTGCAGTGGTGATTTGTTATGTGTGTATGCACATGCTTAAAACCAGGAAGGAAGATGGGTAGCCTGAAGATGTTTTTCATTGTTACTTTTGATTTCTGTGTCTGGAAAACCAGAGAACTTTTTGCATTTGGGTAACAAAAAACATTTGGAATATACTCCACTGGATTTTTCCATGTTGGTGAAATTGTCGCTGACCACCTCTGTACTGATGTTGCCATGCTAAAAACACCTAAGGGCAAAAATGTCTCCTGGGTAAGTAGACAATGATTTTGTGTGTCTTCAAAATATTTTTTAAAGCACAAACACATAATTTGAGAACTTAAATTTGTTTAATGGTTTCATGTTAGTAGAAGTATTTGGAAAACATTCAGAAAGCATTTGCCTTAGAGAAATGCATAAATATGTTAGAAATTTTTTATCAAGATAATGATTGTAGGGGGCAAAAATATGAACTAGAAATGATGTAAATTCCAGGTTTGTTTTAGCATTTTTAAGTCACTTCACCTTTGCATACCATGCAGAATGTAACCCACATTTGTACAAAATCAAGGGTCTGATTTTGAATTCCACAACCAGTGGGATAGGCTTTGTGTTGAGGGGCATGTAATTCAAAGGGCAGAAGGGACAGTTTTCATTCTTTGGGGATGTTGGTAACACATTCCTTTTTTCCCCGTAGAAACAAGATACTGGGGCCAGAGCAAACTCAGTAGAATAAGCACTTGCCTGGCAAGCACAAGGTCCTGAGTTCAATCCTCAGTACCACAAAACAAAAAGCAAGAAACAAGATAGTAATAAATATTTCTTATTTTTATATATCTGAGTAATTCCATCAATCAATAATAAACAGGTTCAGTGAAAGGTTAACATTTCAGGAATGACAATGACATGTTAATTCTCATCAAATTTGATTTTTAATATTGGTTCTAAGGTAGTTTCTTACTACCTTATTTTTCAAAATTATTGAGTTAAACAGAATAAGAACCAACTGAAAATTCTTAAAAAACACAAGTTTAGGGAGATTGATATATTGAAGTTAATAGGCACATAGATTCCATTTTCATCTGTACGCAAAGTTGTGTGTCTAACACCAAAGTTTTGATGATACCAGCATATGAGAATAGAAATGTGCTTCCCACAAAAATTATTAGATTGTGATTATGGTTTTGTTAAGGTAAGTGAAGAAATATAAATAATTCTATCCTTGGGCTCAAGAAATAATATTTACTACTTCAATTTAAAATTTTTCAACTAGGTTATTCTTAACTTATCTGAAATAACTCAATATTTGCCTGAAAATGGCAATTATGTTTTTTTCTATTATGGACAGTCATTCTTTATAGTGCTTTATTAAAAGAAATGTATCTTAGTTCTAAATGTAATTCCCATGATTGTTTCAGAAAACTAAAAAATAGTTTGAGGTTTTAATTATTAAAAGGTAATTTTTTCTTAACATGATGGCTGTCACTGATTCTTCATTCTTTCCTATTATAATCCAAGGATATGATTCAGAGATCAGTGTGTTTGTTTGCACTGGGCAGTTCTGATGCCCAAGTGACAGTCACCAACTATCTGCTGGCATAGAAACACCAAAGCAAAGAGTAGCTTCAAAAGTATATCCCCGCCTTCATCTGCTAGTTCTCCTAAAAGAGTTGCCCTTCCAGAGGGAGCCTACCCAATGGACACAACTTGAAACATTTTAGAAGCTCAAGCTACCATTGGATTTGGTTTTCCTCAGACTCAATCATACTCACGCTGGGGGGGGGAGTGTTTGTTTTTGTTTTTAAATCCGAGCTCTTTGTCAAAAACTTAGAAACCCATGTTCTGTTTAGGAAAAATACTTCCATTTTCTTAGGTAAAATTTTCACTGTGCATCCCATCCTATTAGAATTATCTCTACATAAGGGTCTGTCAAAAAACACAGCTTGGGAGTTTAGTTCCTGTTGCATTTCAGGGTATCTGACAAGTTGGTTGGTATATGCTGATTGTGTAGTCAACCAATCATTCATGCTGAAGAATATTCTGAATTCCCTTATTTTGAATAGTGAATACAGATAGAGAATGCTGTCACCTGTCAGCCACTGCTCTGGTTACCATCAGTTTCGGCACAAGGGTTTAATGAACATTCCACAAATGTATCACAGGGCCCTCTACAACACCCTGGGCTCTGAACAAATGGTAGTGACCAGGACTCTTGGAAGTCTCTGACCCCGCAGCGTGCATCTAGTGAGGGCAGGCACACAGAAAGCAAATACGTAAGACCAGAGATCCCAAAGTAAGCAAAAGGGCAGAGATTAGAAAGTGCAGGGAAATGGCAAGTTGACTAGTCAAGCTCACAGGAGCAAACTTGATGGAATGTGGGAATCAAGATCTCTCAGCAAGCCAGGAGTGCATGAAGATGACAGAAAGGCCAGCGTGGCTGGGCTGTAAGTGACATTCTATGACTCCCACATGTTTCTTATATTTATTGTCACCTCTCAGCTCCAGGGATTGGTCCCAGGATCTTTGTGCATAGTAAAACCTTTTGTAGAAATACTGTAATATCTGCCTATAACCTCTGCACATCATTTTTAATTCATCTCTAGATTACTTATACTGCCTAATGTGTCAGTGCTAGGTAAATTCTTATTATACTACATCGTTCAAGGAATAAAAATGAGAAGAAAAGTCTGTGCTTGCTCAGTACAATGTAATTTTTTTTTCCAGATACGCACTTAACTGTAGTTAGTTGAATCTGGAGATGTAGAAACTACAAATGCAGAGGACCAGCCCTGTTACAGTGTCTTTCACATTCCAAGACAGACCTAACACCCTCCCTTCAGATCTCCAGGGAAGCTTGGTGTGTGATGCATCATGGATAAGTGCACATCAGCTCTTGCCAAATAAGAGTGCAGACAGAAGGAGAAAGGAGTGCAGAGGTGACTTTCCAGAGACTGGGCACACAGCACATGTGTGCTTTAGGACCCAATCTGGCTCTTAAGAGTTAAGATGTTTGTCCATTTTATTTTTACTGTTATTGAGACATTTTGTGGGCAGTTATGGTGGTGATATGGCAGTAAGAAATTAGGAGAAAGTTTAAATTAATATTAAAGTTACTGTTGCAAAAGAAGATGTAGGGATAAGAATTCAGATTTAGTGAACAGAACTCTTCCAATAACAGTTGATGCTTTGTGTTCGGATACAGTAAAAGACATAACCAAACTTTATTATAGAAACTGTGTATTCTTTGGCTATGTATATCTTTTAAAAAATCTCTTCCACAAGTGTGTTTTTTGAGACAAGATGTTACAGATGCTTGCTCCTGACAATTGACTAAACCACCGAAGGATGTACTGGTGACATTACAAAGACCTGATCTACTTCTTGAAAAAATCACTTTGCCCTTGAAATACAGAAATAATAGGCCCCACCTGTTAAGTAACCTGTAGGTTCCTAACCCTGTTACAAACCTTCTTGCTGTTCCTTAAATTCTGCTGAAAACAGTCATATGGAACTTCATAATATTTCAGATCTATGGCTCTATGTATGTTTCGTTGGCTACTTTTCCTTAATTATGTGACATAAGAAATGAATACTTTATTTAATAAGATGAAAGACTCTGAGTACTTGGCTTCGTTTAAACAAGGAGTGTTAGAGATTTGTTAAGAACCTAGAGCTTTGTGGTTTGCTTTAGATTTCTTGATAGAGAAAATATATTAAGTAAACATCTTTTATTATAAAATAGAGATTACTAGAAATTGGTGGAAAAAAAAACCCTAACATGACTGTTAAGCACACTGCATAAAGGATGGAAGATTGGTTCATTTCTGAAGCAGAAAGGAAACCCCCTTCCCATAGTCATTGAAATTCATATGTACATGAGTCTTCTCCAATTGTAGCTGTCTCTCAAATTTCAAAGAATCCATCATTCTTATTTTCTTACCTTCTCTGATCACTATCAGTCTTGGCGAATTACAAGCTGAATGGTTTAAGTGGTGACTTTGCTGGAGATTTATGTCCAACTGGTTTTGCTTTATTAGATGTGTAAATTTTGAAGCAACTTCTAGGTTTCAGCAATTTATGACAATATCCAATTTTGTATTCTTTTTATGCTGTGAATGGATGTCACTGTCATTGGCAATACTCACCTGTTTCTATTTTCTCTTTTCCTTTCCCTTACTTTAGGAGGTCTATACTTAACTTTTCCATGCATCCATCCAGATTTTAGTTTTGTCAATTTCATTTGCTGTAGACAGGAAGTCATAGTGTACCTGATGATAGAAATAGGTAAGATATTTTACCTTTTGTAGAGCCACTAAGATTCTTCTAGACACACAGAAGAAACATTTTTCTTTTTTCTAATTGACACATACATATTATGTTCTAAATAGACCAACTCTCTGTCTAGGCTTAGAAACTAGAGCAATTTTACAAAAGTGACTTTAGTGACAATGGATATAGAGTGCTTTATTTAGACACCCATGAGACATTTTAAGAAGTAATAATGTATGTAGCCTTACAGTATTAATTATATTTATAATTATAGTAAATATGAAAGATAAACTATAAATTAAACCTAATTATATTTATGCATACATTATTTTACGGTTCAAACTCACAGACTTCTTAGGGATTTAAAAAGGAGCAAGTCATCATTCCTTATCTCAAAACTAACTTCTTTCGCATTTCTGCTCCTGGTGAGATTTTTTCCTCATACACCCAAATTCAAAGCATTGTTGACAGTGAACTCTAATGGGACAAGATGTGCTTTAGAGACAGATTATTGGTTTTAACCCTCATTCTACGACCAGATTTGCCTTATGCAAATTGTGAACCTCTGAGACATGGCAACCTCTGTTACAAAAAGGAAATTAAGAATTGTAAATAAGACTTTTCCTACAGGAATATTAAGGAACAGCACGCCGACAGTGCTTGTCCTCGTGCCTGCCTGGACTGGCTGTTCACTCCTTGTCCTTTCCTGTTCCATGCCACTGCTGTAACACTAATTCAGGAATTTATACTCTGCATTTTCTGGGCTTCACGGTGCTCTCTGGACTGACTGCTAGCTGCCAAAGTTTCCCTTTCCTATTCATACCGACCATTTCTATCCAATAAGTCTCATTAAACCCACGTTTTCTTAGATTTCCAAGCACTTCAAAATGCTTCAAAATGTCCTCACCATCCATCAACAAATTAAACACCCCAGTCTCTCAGCACAGAGCAGGCAACTTAGGTAAAGAAAGAAAGTGTCAGAGATAGCATGTGAGATTTCACAGTAACTTAATCAGTAAGTGATAACTTTTTTTGGTAAGGAATTCACCAAATATAGGATGGGAGTGTTGCGGGTCCATGGCCGAGCATGTGCTTAGCATGCATACGACCTTGGGTTTAATCTCGAGTACTACATAAGAAAACACAACAAAAGGAAAACCTAGGGTGACCAGAAGTCCTACTTGATGCCCCTGCTCCATGAGTGGTTAGCAGTATCCTCCTTCATTGTCTGCAATAGTCTGCTTTAGATAACAAGTTACACAGTTGTTTACGTCAAGGTGGGAAGAAGTAGGGGCTGGGACTGTTCAAGCTTTCTCTAGTAAAGTCTCTGATGCCTCTACTCTAAAATTCCATGGAGGGGTGGAGTGTGGTTGTCCCTATGGACTGGTCTAGTATCAGGAAGTCAGTAAGTATAACTCCTAGGGAAAATATTACATGAGATTCAAAATTCCTGTGGAAGGAAGAAAGGATGCATCAGTACTAATTCCCAAGAAAATGAAACAATCGGGGGGAGGAGGGAAACATAACTTTAAAACAATGAAGATAAGATAGGAACACTCAAGATATGGAGCACACACTCCTTTTCAACAAAAGGAGCTCATGTACCAGGAGAACAAATTTCTGTCACCACAGAAATTTGGTGTTTTTATTTTGGCACAATTTGCTGCTTCCTAGATCTTATGATCACTATTCACTTCCCAAGTGAAGCTGGGAGAATCATATGAGCTGGCTTTGCTCTCTGTTGACCTGAAAGAAAGCACAAGGTCTTGAATCCATCCTAGTTGGTTGACCTAGCTCCACAAGTGTGCAGGTGAGTCTGCAGAGCCTCCTAGTGAGTAAGAAGGAGATGAACGTCTTACATTTCCTGGGATCCAAGAAAGGCATCTAATTTATGTGTCCACCTAAATTAGGCTGGGAGTAAAAATGTTCCCAGCAGATCAGAGCAGAAGGAGGAATAGCACTTTTATGGATTCCTGAGAAGTGTTCACAAAGGACACCCCACCTTGGTACAGAGAAGCCCAGGGGAGTTACTAGTTGTCATAAAGTGGCAGGAAAGAGCTGGAGACTCTGTTGCAGTGAAAAGCAGCAGTCTAAGAAGTTTGGTAGCAGTTTTGTTGCTGTAACCACGTTAGCTGCTTGCAGATTGGAATAGCAGCAACAATAGCAGCACATATTTAATGTGAAAGACAGGTATGACACAGACTTTTCTAGTGTGGCATGCACAACACAGACCTGTACAAGAGAATCAAGCAAAGATTGCTCACATTGTTTACAGAGCTGTCCCTTGCAGCAAGCTGTCCTTTCAACTGCAGCTTCGCAGAGGTTTCTCCAGAGTCATTAACCTCTTGGCGGAACTTGCAGTGAGGGAAGATAAGCTCGAACCCTGTTGGCCACTAGTAAAGCCTTTGGAGATGAAGGAATAAAGAGTTTATTCTCTTCCCTCAAGGCCCTGTGGCAATGCAGACTGAAAGGCAAGATGTGAGAAATGTTTGAGAAAGGAAGGAAAGACACATATCTCAGTGCCACGATTACTTTTCTTCCTAAGAGCCAGTACTGAACTCTTAGGAGGTATGAAAGTTCTCGTGAGGGGCTTCATTTCCTGTTATGTTCTTGTAATCAGGGAAAAATACTGTGCACCTACAAAGAGAAGTCTCCCTGTTGAGACAGGCAGTGGATACACGTCGCAGATCTGACCTTAACTCCTGTAGCACCATGTCCTCCTGAAGCCATTTTTTTTTTTTACCTGCCCTTAGGAGACTGTGGAATCTGACCACACATTACAAATCAAATGAGCTCTGTGAGAGACTTTCTTGGCACTTTATAAAAGTGGGTCTTTTTTTTTTTTTTTTATTAAAACAAGAATGAAATTGCTTCAGTTTCTAGAAAAACCATCAGTGTCTTTAAACACAGAATTGCAAGTCATGGTGGCAACAGATAAGAGTATTTTTCAGTTCATTACCTCAGCTGAGGAAATGAACCACCCTTATAGCACCAAGACTTGTGGAGCAGAATAAAAAGTAGTAAACACATTTATTTTTCTATGTTTTATTGAAAAGGTTGCTTGCCTATCCCGCATTTCCAGGTGATGCATAAGTCTGTGCTCATATTCACCCCATTTTTATTTCAGTGCAACCTAAACCTGTTAATATCTATATTCAGCAAAGCCACCCTGGTTGCCTGGCAACCAAGTGTAGTGGGCTAGGAGGTACCGAGGCAAGAAATCAAATGCAGTCAACACAACCTTGATTTATGCTATCACTGCACAGACGTTCATTCTCCCTGGATACTGCATGGATTTTTATTTTCAAAACATAAGTAAATCTTTCATTTAGCTTAGTGCTGCTAGGAGTTTAGAAATTAAGTTATGTGGCATAGCATTTCACTGTAGCTGGATGAATATGAAGAAAAAAGTCTTTCTCTTCTCTCCTTAATTAGAAAAAGCATGGCCCTTTTCCTTGTAGGTCATGCTGTACTTTTCACTCTTACTTTTTATTTCTTCTGCAGAAAGATGTATTATTCTTGGAATAAGATGTAATGGAAATTGAAATGTCAACTTTGAGAAATAGGAGTTTAGGATTAGTTACTGTCAGGCATATATTTTTATGTCTTATTCAAGGAACAAAATAATACATTAGATTGCATTTTCTGTTGAACATTTTTCTACCTTTCTCCCTTTATCTGCTTCTTCTCTTGTATTCGTCCCTATGGAAACTATCACCTTTGAAATGATGGATAAGGAAAGCCTAACTATAGGAAATAAATAGCATCTGCCTCAAGGCTTGGATGGATAGATGAATGGAAGGAATGAAGGGAGGAAATGAAAAGAGAGAGATTGGGATGAAATTTGGAATTTAAATCTATTATCATTTTATTATTTCACTTGTTTCATGATACAGGTTTTATAAGGTAAGTTCAATATGCAGGGAAAAATAACAAAGTACTCTGAATTAAAGCCTTTTGGAAATAAAATTCAAGGGTAATGTAAGATAAATGAATGGGACTGCCAAAGGCAGCACATGGGTGATATGACAAGGATGAGAACTGCACACAGATAGAATTAACTCACTCATCTGCATGTGAAGCCCCAAAATCTTCAATGAGCATAACTTCAGGTTCTCACATGGTTTAGTAGGCTAGTCCTTTGTATTTTTTTGCCCTAATAGCCACTTTTATCTATTTAGTATTCTACTTCCTTTAACTTTTTTCTGTATTTAGTATAAATGATACTTTTTAGGATACACTGTTGTTCAGATTTTAGGTAAAATCTCCACGTATGTTAAGGTATTGGCTTAGATGTCAACTAGCAAGCTCCACATTGCAGCAAATAGAACTCATGGGGAATTCAGAATTTGATCACAATTACTAATTAGGATCCCCGGCATGGCAGAGGGTGGTGCAAGATTCCTAAGGAGCCTCACGTGTTAAGAAGGGGAAAATAATTTTTTAGAGAATGACGCATGTGCGGCTGAAAAAAAAATGTGTATTCAGCTGTGGTTGGGTGGAACACTCTGTATATGTCCACTAAGTCAATTTGTTCCAAGCTCTGGTTCAGTTCTGTTATTTCTTTGCTAAGTGTTTGTCTGGTTGACCTATCTTTTTCAGATAAAGGGGTGTTAAGGTCTCCTGTTAAGATTGTGGTATTGGATATTAGATTTTGTCATGTCCCTTAAGATTCGTCTTATACAGTTGGGCACTTCCGTGTTTGGTGTGTACATATTTATGAGTGTTACCTCTTCCTCTTGAATTGTTCCCCTAACCAGGATATAGTGGCCTTCTTTATTTCATTTGATCCTTCTTGGTTTGAAGTTGAGACTGCCTGAGAATAGGATTCTACCTCTGCTTTTTTCTGAGGTGCTGAGGCTTACAGTGTTATTTTCCATCCTTTGACTCTGAGCCTATGAATTTCTTTATGAGTTAAGTGTGTTTCTTGTAAAAGTAAAGCCATACTAATATGCTGAGCTGTAAAAGGCTCAAGTCAATGACTTCTGACATTGCCAGTTCTACAGATAACCCACTACTATTATGGACTACTGGAGTATGTTGGATTATTTTTCTGAGTTCACACACCTACAATATTTAAATGACAATGGAATACCCATCTCTGACAAAACTAAACAAAAAAAAAGGGGATACAAATGAAGGACCATTTTGTATCTGTGTATACAAAATAGGATAGATTTACAGCTACTTTCTCTTAATTCATTGAGACAAAAGATTTGTACTAGTAGTGTTTGGACAGCATATCATGTCTGCATCTTGTACTATGAATAACCACTACCAAGACAACAATATACAATGTATTAATTATTGAAACTGTCCTAAAAATTGGTTTTGAAACTGTCTCATTGCTATTTATTTCTCAAGAAAATTAATAAAAACAAAAGAAGCTGAAAATAAAAGTGAGTAGATACCAGGAAGTAGAACAAGAAATAGGATTCTATTTGGTGACTGAGGGTAGGTAAGCTTTCAGGAGGGGAACCATGGGTACCTGCTGCATCAACACTGACTGCAGGAAGAGGTTTTGCATTGTGATCTCAGAAAAGGAATTTTTAAGGCCTGGGGAGAGACTAACACTTACAAGTAGTACATGGGCGATGAAAGTGGAATAAACAAAATATAGCCTACTGCTCTAAGGAAGAAGTGTGTCTTTAACCACTTGAGAAGATATTGGCAGAAGGAAAAAGTGTGTATGTTTGTATCCAGAGCACAGATTTCTTAAAATACTGGGAGAGGACCAAGTACAGTAGTCTAGGGTTTGAATGAATTTAAAAAGAAAAAAAAAACACAGATAAATGTGTAGAATTTTTGGTGTTAATGACGTGAATTTTGGGTCCATCAGTATTGTTGGGGTAGAGATAAGGTCTTTGGAAAGTGAATAGGGGGAGTTGAGAATGGAGAGGAATGAGGAAGGCAGGCAAAGAAGGACAAAGAGGGAGCAGGAGCTGAGTGTGACTGAGTCATGGTGAAGTTGGGCTAAGTGCTACGTATAGAAATATTCCAGCATCTCACACTAACTCAAGAAAAGGCCTGAAATTTCTCACATCCCCTACTGAATGGAAGATAAAGACTGGATTTTGTTCATTTGGTTCATCGCCAGCATGTGTTCATTTAGTTCCTTCATAGTGATGCCTCTGAGTGGGCATGCTCAGTAGTTATGCAAAAATGATGAACTGCATGAGAACTGTGCAGAAGGGAAGGGAGATATGTAATGGGATGCCATCCATGCAAGATGTACAACGATGGAAGGAGTTAGGGAGATAGCGTCTGGCTTTGCAGCAAGAAGCACATTCCAATAAAAGTATAAGAGATTTTTTTTAAAATTTTCAAATCAGCTGGGTCTGGAATAAGCACCTATAACCCAAGCATTCTGTGAGGCTGATGCAGGAAGATTGGAAGTTCAGGTTCAGCCTGGATAGCTTAGTGAATTAGTAAGATGCTGTTTCAGAAGGAAAAATAAGAAAAAAAGGACTAGGGATTTAGCTTGTATAAAATTTCCTATACCATGACAATGATGATAAAAGAAACATAATTAACTGAAACAGTTGCTACCATCCAGTAGACAAATGGGTGGATTGATTTTGTTACCAGAACATGTGTATATTATACTGCTTCAGTCAGAAAGGTGAAGACATGCTTGGTGTAAGTCTATTATACATCAACATCTTATGTTTCTCATATTTTTGGAAGATTATTGCAAAGCAGTAGGTATATTTTTTATTTGCTTACTTTCTTGTGGAGCATGCTAAGAAAGTGCTGTCCAGCTAGGCTAAATCTGGTTGGTACTTGTAGCTCTCTGAGTGTATCACAATGACTTCTTGGGTTGCCATTCAGCTGCATTACAAGGTCACTTTCAACACTTCATGAGACCTGGCTATTAGGACCACAATGAATAAATAGTAAGTTGGGTACATATCACCCTGCCAAACACAACTGTGAGTGTGCCAAGTTCAGGAGCCCTCCAAGTTATGGAAGCCATAGGTATGCTTGACACCTTGGATCTTGGCCAGATGAGTCAAGAATATGACTTAACATCTTTCTAGAGTGAACAAGTTGTTCCTTTTGTATAAAATGTTATCGGTTCACTGCTGTGTATTTGCTGGTGTCAGCCAGAAACTGAAGTGCTTTCAAAGGTGCATTTGTAAATCAGAGTCTTACTTAAACATAGACTCACTCAGATTCTGTTTTGGGTGTGAAGCACTGCAGCATTTCCTCAAAAGAAAAGTTTGTGCCTTCTAAGAGACTTGATCAGCTTTTTTCATCAAAACTTTTTTCATAAAGAGGAATGTTTTCAATATTTAAGTAGAAGAGAAGCTGTTGTCTGGTATGTTTTTAAATAAATCATACAATATTGAGTGGTAGCTCTCTGGAGTGAGCCTGTTTTGCTTTATGTGTGTAAACCTGAAAGTGAGAGTAGCATCTAGACTGATAACATGACAGAAATAGGGAAGGTTCATAACTAGGAGGACAAGATAGAGTCAAAATTCCCCACTGATTTACATAGCTATGAACTTTTATATTGAAGCCAGAATGTGACTGGAAGGCAGATGTTACCAAAGGAGAGGTAAAGATCTGTGATCTGGCCCTTCTATGTGTCTTCTAAGGCCACAGACGTGGTCGGCCCATGAGTCGTGGGTTATGTTGGATCCTAAGCGTTTCCATTTGTTTCAGTCTAAGTGTCCTGATAAAGAGTCCACTGAGAGTGAGTTTAAAGCGTGCACATCACAAAAGGAGTATTGAGTAGGTCAGAATGCAGACAGAAAAATGATGGTAAATTTGACATTAAGTTTGCCAGTTTGAAATATATAACATAAAGACATTTCTGAGGCCAGCTGTTATGAGAAGAAATACTATTAGAAGACTTTATATACCCGATGTATAACCATTGAATATCACCATACATAGTGAGAAATCTATGAGAAACAAGATATTTTGTTCATCAGAAGCACGCTGTTCTTCCAAAGTGGGAAAAGTGAAATAGCAAACAAAATAAATGCATGTGAACAAGTGAAAAATAAAATAACAAATGAATAATGTGAAAAGAATCAAAGAGAATGCATTGGGGTAAAAACATAAGCAATGCCCAAAGGGCAGGGCATGGGGACAACTTTTGCTAAAGCTACAGAAAGGCTCTTGTTCAGGTGGGTTTGATCTGAGACATGCACACTTGTCTGAGGAAGCAGTGGTTTGAAGCCTGAGCTGGAGTCTTTCAAAATGTCAACAGGGCTCCCAATGCTCAGCCTGTTTGTTGTGCAGCTTTGAAATTTTATTTTTTATTAGTTACTTTCAGTGTGTGCAGTGCTGTTTTTTTCTCTTGTACAGTATGTTCACAAATGTGTTTTAAAGCTTAGTCTTTGAAAGTCTACAATTGGCCATTTAAGGTTGGATTTTTGTAGTTAGTCAACAAGATGTTTTATCCTCTCAAAAATTAAGTCTACTTTGATCGTAAGAAATTAGTTTCTTCTGTTAGTAAGCCAAAGAAAGTATGCAATAGGAAAAAAATTTCAAATTAGATGCATAAAATGTGCAGCCTATTTTTTTAAAATAATATGTTCCTACATGCTTTTACTTGTTTCTAAATATTTTCTGTCCTTTAACTATATTTTTTTCTGATGACCTAAACAAATGCAAAGGAACAAAAAAATTTTTGAAGTAGGACAAAAAGGACATAAACTCATTCATGTTCAAGGTCCTACAGAAAACTGGAATAGATGGACTCTATGTTAACTTGATAAAAGCCATCTATGACAACCCAAAAACTAATATAATCCTAAATGGAGAAAAACTGAAATCTTTTACTCTTAAATCAGGTGCAAGACAAGGATGCCCTCTATCACTCCTCCTATTCAATATATTCTTGGAATTATTAGCAACAGCCATTAGAAAAGAGGGAGAAATAAAGGGAATAAGAATAGGTAAAGAAGAAGCTAAATTATCACTATTTGCAGATGACATGTTACTTTACTTGGAAGACCCCAAAAATTCCACCAAGAAACTACTAGAACTGATAGAGAAATTCAGTAGCATAGCAGGATACAAAATCAGTACTCAAAAGTCAATAGCATTCCTCTACACAGAAAACAAGCACACTGAAAGGGAAACAATAGAAACAATACCTTTTACAATAGCACTGAGGAAAATGAAATACCTTGGGATTCACTTAACCAAGGAAGTCAAAGATCTTTTCATGGAAAATTACAACACCCTAAGAAAAGAGATTATAGAGGATTTACCTTTCAGAAAATAGAAAGGTATTCCATGCTCCTGGATAGGAAGAACCAACATCGTGAAGATGGCCATACTCCCAAAATTGCTGTACAGATTTAATGCAATCCCTATCAAACTGCCACCAACATACTGCCCAGACAGAGAAATCATTCCTAAAATTTATTTGGAACCACAAACGACTTAGAATAGCAAAGGCAATCTTGGCCAATAAAGACAAGGCAGGAGGCATCACAATTCCTGACTTGAAATTATACTACAAAGCCACTGTGATAAAATCAACATGGTATTGGCAACAAAATAGACCTGAGGATCAATGGAATAGATTAGAAGGTGCAGAAGCATCTATGAACACACACAGTTATCTGATCTTCGACAAAGGGGCCAATCATACTTATTGGAAGAATAGCCTCTTTAACAAATGCTGCTGGAAAACTTGGCTTTCTACATGCTGAAAACTAAAACTTTACCCAGCTCTATCACCATGCACTAAGTTAAAGTCAAAATTAAAACAGAAACATTAAAACAGAAACAATCTCCTGGAAGAGAAAGTAGGAGGACCTCTTGAAGACATAGGGGTAGGTAAAGAGTTCATGAACAAACATATATTCACACGGGAAGCTCTTGAAAGAATCCACAACTGGGATCAACTCTTCTTGAGCAGCTTCTGCATGTCAAAAGAAATTGTCAACAGAGTGGAAAGACAACCCACAAACTTTGAAAAACTCCTAACGAAAAAGCAATCAGACAGAGGTCTGTTGTCTAGAATATATAAAGAACTAAGATACAACAGGGCCCTCACATTTAAAGACCCAATTCAGAAATGTGCATCTGAGGTGAATACACACTTCTCAGAGGACGAAATTAAAGAAGCGAACAAATACGTGAAAAAATGCTTCACATCGCTAGTCATCCGTTAAATGCAAATAAAAACAACACTGAGATACGATCTCACTCCAGAAAGAATGGCTATCATGAGGAAATCAACCAACAACAAATGTTGGAGAGGTTGTGGGGAAAAGGGAACACTTCTCCACTGCTGGTGGGAATGTAGACTGGTACAACCATTGTGGAGGTCAGTGTGGAGACTCCTCAAGAGTAGGACTAGAAATCCCATTCAAGCCAGCTATCCCCCTACTAGGAATTTTCCCAGAGGAACTGAAAGTGTTATATCATAATGATATATGTGTACCTATGTTTATAGTGACACAATTTGTGATAGCAAAACCTTGGAAACAACCAAGATGTTCATCACATGAGGAATGGTTGAAAAAGATGTGGTATTTCTATATAATGGAGTATTATTCAGCTATTAAGAATGATAAGGTTGAAGCATTTATATTGAAGTGGATGCCACTTGAACATATACTCATAAGTGAAATAAACCAGATGCACATGTGTAAATATCATATAGTCTCCCTAGTATAAGAAGCAAAAAGAAGAAATACAAATGGAAATGTACAATAATAACTGAAAATAATTGAGTCAGATAAGGCAAAGTGAATGTCATATGCTACAGTATACTAATCAGCTTTTCTTCTGGATGGTTAACTATCTAAGTTCACAGATCAAAATTGGAGAAATAGAAGAGCCACAATGCCAGCCAACATTTTGGCCCTAGCCTTTCAAGATCAGCAAAGACTCAGTAGATAGGAGAACCTGTACTACAACATCATGAAACTCAGTTGAGCTCCAAATTTTCTGATCAAGGAGGTTATGGAGCCACAGAGGAAAGAGATTGATGATGTATAGTGTGCCTGGGGAGACTCACATGGAGAGAAAATTTTCTCTCACACTCTCACAGAGAGTAAACTGGAATAGTATTGGCCGTGACTCATCCACATGGATGACACAGACAAAAGATCTACAGAATAAGGTACAGGATTACAAGATAAACTCTGCGGGAACTTCACTGACCTCATAGGAAACAAAAAGTATGTGTGTTGGTATATAGGTCTTTCTCTATGTAGGTGTTAACTATCCAGCAGAAAAGTATAAAAATGAGGTATACAACATGGGGCCATAATAATAAGTTGAGCTGTAAATGGCTATGGTCGACAACTTCTTCAGATAACTCACTATTGTTGTGGAATGCTGGACTGTGTTGGATTGTGTTGTCAAGTTCAGGCACCTAAATTGGATAAATGAGAATGGAGAGCCCATCTTTGACAGGTGTAGACAAAGGAAGAGGTATAGAAAGGGAGAATCATGATGTGTGTGTATGGACAGTACAGTTGGGATAGATAAGGCTGTGCTTCTACATAATTCTAGGAGAGGCAAGATTTGTACTAATGGTGGCTGGACAGGATATTACATCCGCTTCTAGTACTATGGACAACCACTAGGAAAATAACAAGGTAGAAAGTGCTAATTATTGAATCTGATGTAATTCAGGTATAAATAATAATATACGTAAACAGCTACACTTTTAATTTACTGATGAGACATATGCTATAATAATATCTGTAAGTATAATATCATGTATGCACCTTCTATGATACCAAAACATTATGAAAACAGTTTTCAATGTATTAATTTATGAAATCCATCTTGTAAAGGTGGATTAAAACTGTCTCATTGATATTTGTACTTCAATAAAATAAAAATTAAAAAAGGAATTTAAAAAATATGTCTTCTTTCACTTTCAATCTCATTGATGGAAATATTCCCAAAGAAAAACCACTGTTAAAAACCACTGTTTATACTTAAGTGGGAGGACTGAAAGTCTGAGTCCAGTCTGGGCAGCTAAGCAACTCAGCAAAAGCCTGTCTCAAAATAAAAATAATAAAGGGCTGAATACATAACCCAGTAAGAAGGCCCTGAATTCAATCATTGGTACTGGAAAGCAAAGAGTTTATAAGTCATACTTTATATGGTGGTTACCAGTATAGATTTTTTTTTTTTTTTTTTTTGTCTTTTTGAGACAGGGTCTCACTATGCAGTTCAGACTGGCCTTAAGCTCACTCTGTAGCTCAGGCTGGTCTTGAACTCACAACGATCCTCCTGCCTCAGCCTCCCGAGTGCTGGGATTACAGGCATGCGCCACCATGCCCGGCACCAGTATAGATTTAAATGCTGGACTTGATTCATTACTTAGAAATGCATTAGCTTGATATATTTGAAATATGAGAAATTTGAAACACACTACCACCCACTTCTCGTAACCTCCAGTTTCTGAGAGATATTTATATCAGTGGTAGTCTGTTCTGCCAGAGTTAAGAAAGCCTTTAGCTTTGTTCTGTACTGTGCTTTCTGTAAATTAAAAGCTGATCAACTGAATTTACAATATTTCAATTATGAAAATGTAACTTGTATCCCTGTTCTGTAGAGAAGGACAGTATTAAAAACTGACCTTGGAAGTGACTCTTCCATCTCTCCAGCTGGGGGACCCTCCCGTTTCTTTAAAGTTTCTTTCTTTTCCTTTTCTTCCTTTTTTAAAATGCATTTAGTACAAGGTCTACAGCGACTCACTACATAGATCTGACTCGTAGTGATTCTCCTGTTTCAGCCTCCCAAGCACTAGGATTACAGGCATGCGCCACCTGGCCCAGCCTCAGTCACTGTCTCCGTGGGCCCCAGGGGTGCGCTGGCACACCTAGGATCAAACCCTGCCTGCTGCGCTCTGCCCAAGCAGGCACTTTAGTCTGCTGATGGAGTTTCTTTTCCTTATATTCTTCAGCTAATAATGTTTTCATTATTTCATGAAGTCTTTGCCCTCGGTTTCTTCTTGTGTATTGAGGGAAAGCCTTCAGAAATATATACATATTTGGTGTGTAGTAAACTCTCAGAGTTCTTGAATTTCAACAAATTGTTATGGCATTGATATTTTACTTTCTAATTTATTTTGGTGTAAAGTTCAAACTTCAAACTATCTTTTCTCTCAAATTTATCTTTCTTGAATCATGCACAGTTGCTCACAAGAAATGCGTCAATCTGATGATTTTTCTTTCATAGATAATTTGTTCCTTTGTTTTTTTATGCTTCTTTTTATATTTTTCTCCTCCCTGAATTTCACATTTTTATTAGGATAAGCTTTAAGTATGAGTCTTTTAATCTTCCTGTTTATATTCTGGTTTCTCTTCAGAGTGTACAATTCTTTTGCCTTGTTTTAATCATCCTGTTTATCAGTGAGTAGGATTTCAAATCCAAATACAACTCTGCTTTTTATAGTTTATCCATTGTCTTTTAAGGTAAACATCAGAAGCCTGAAGTTATCTTTGTTTCTTAGCCATTTATATTTTAAACGTTTTTTTATCATTTATTTATTTATTTGGTTTAGTGTCTTGCTACACAGCTCAGACTTTTAGTGATTTTCCTGCCTCAGCCTCCCAGCCCTAGGATTACAGGCATGCACCACCATACCTGATTCTAGAGCCAGCATAGCATGCAGTACTGGGGATTGAACCTGGGTCCTTGCACGTGCCAGGGAGGCACTTACACCCCTGAGCTATCTCCCCATCCTCACCACTTATATTGTTTCTATCATTTTATGTTTTGTTTTACATATCTTTCATCATCAAATGATCTCTAATACAAGAATTTTATTAATTAACGTGGTTATTACATTTTTTTATGCTGGCTATTACATTTTTTTATGCTGGTTATTACATTTTTTTATATCTTTTCTTTCTTTTTTTTTTTTCCTTTTTGGTGAAACCGGGAGTTGAATTTAGGCCCTAGTACTTTCCAGGCAAGTACATTTATTCTACCAAGCTATCTCCCTGGCTTAATGGTCAAGGACATTAAGTTCTGTAGTGCCTTCTCATAGCTTGTTCTTGTTTCATAAATTCAGTAAATTTCTTGATGCCCTCTGAAGAAATTAGTTTGGATTTTGTTTATATCCTTTCTCTATTTCTGTTTCTTTAAGGCCAGTTTTTCCATGTTTATTTGGGGCCTTTCATTTATTTATTTGTTTGATTTATTTATATTCTTTTGTGTGCTAAAAATCAAATTCAGCACCTGCTTCCAGGCCCTGTATCACTGACCTCCATCCTCAGCCCTGGACCTTCTGCATTAGTCTTTTCTCTCCTTTTATTTTCCAACTGTCTTGCTTAAAGAAACTATTTGTCCAGCCATATGTACAGGTAGGCAGGTGGGCTGGGCTCCTCCAGAAGGTGTTAGATCTTTGTCACCTCCAGATGGGGACCGGACTGTGGTCCTGTACAGATGGATGTGAGGTGATGGTGGTTAGACTCCTCTAGGGAATGGATAACTAGGAAACAGCCACAGGAACACACAACTACTCAAAGCTGTAGCTCTGCAGAATGAAGGCTTTTCATTTAGTTTACCCCTGAGTTGACCTGCCCTTTTGTGAGTATGTCAGCATTTATTATAAAATACTGGGTTCCTCTTTCAACATCTTTCAAAATGCACTTATATATGTAATACTTTTTGTCTTTTTGAAGTTGTGCAGTTGACAGACTTCAGTGAAGTAACTTTTCTTTTGCTTCTCAGGATCAAACCCATGTACTCAAACATGGTAGGCAAGTACTCTACCACTGAGCTACACCCCCAGGCTCCCAAGTAAGAAAATCTTACAAATAAATAAAAATTAACGTTGTAAGTAAAACTGAAGATCTTCCAAATGTTCCAGAATGTAGATAAAATTAATAAGTTTTTATTTAAAAATTCCAAGTCTAGGGGCTGGGGAGATGGCTCAGTAGAATAAGTGCTTCCCTGGCAAGCTCAAGGGCCTGAGTTCAATCCCTGGTTCCACAAAAAAAAAAAAAAAAAAAAAAAAATTCTAAGTCTACACCAATTACTCAGTTTCAGGTATGAAATTAGAATTAAAAGGTTGATAAGTTTTTTATTTGGCTTAATAATTTTAACATTAAAAGTATGTGAAATACAAACAATCTCCTCTCTAAAAATATTAATTATATATTTTTAGTCACTGAAACATTTTGTTTTTAATTCAGATTTTGTTCTGAGGTTACTGCAAAGGGATAATTCTTATCTCAGCTGGTTAAGATTGCTTAACAACCAGAAACACTGGCCAGACACTAAATGAATGTTGTCAGCAGCTTTGTACGACTAGATATGCTTCTTTCTCTGAAGGTAATTTTTTCAGTGTCCCTTAAAGTCACTGCATCAATCATATGCATCCTTCATATGTGTTTGAGTTTGGTGTGGGCTGAGGAACAGTTGTTACATCCCACATCATGCACAACCCTTATTTTTTTCTTCTCTTGGGCCCTCGGAGCTGGGGTGTAGCTCAGTGATAGAATGTCTGTGCACCATACCTGAACCCAGTGCTGCGGGGAGGGACAAAATCCATACTACATGCACTTAGATTTTATCTCTTGACCCCAGCCTTTCAGATTTGTGTGTGCTCTTTCCATTAAAAGATCTTTGATAAGTACCACCCACCTCCTTCATGTCTCTTCTGTTTGCCAGTACTCTAAAACCCTTGGAGAGTATTAAAATAACATCACACTGAGTTCTGGGGTGCTCCCAGGACAATGACTCTTGTCGCAACATTCAAGGTCACCATAGACAGTTACTGAGAGACAAGAACAAGTGACTACTGACCTCTAGAGGATACTTGGTACAGTAAGAAAATAATCACTTTTTCTGTGCTAATAGCAGCTGTACTGAATTTGTATCAGGATAATGTAAGCAAAAATGCACACACCCCGGAGCCGAGGACGCAGTAAGAGCTTGGTGCCTGGTATTTACTACACCTGCATTAGGTAAAGAATCATAAAAAATTACTCATAGACGAGAAAGAAATAAAAATTTAGATGGTTAGTATTAAATATATCTAGGATATTCACCTTTATTTTGAGTAGTATTGCATTAGTCTAATATTGTAGTAATACTTTTCCTTTATGATAAAATCTCAGGCTCTGTACTGTTCGCATCCTGGGTTGGATCATTTCTTTTTCTTACTGAGGGGCCGTCTTGCGCATTGCAGAGTGCTCATCTGCTTCCCTGCCTCCGATTCCTTCGGTACCAGCAGTGCCCGTTGTGGTGCCACATGCATGTCTGTAAGCTCAGCACTCAGGGAAACTGAGGCACGAAGACTGCAAACTCAAGTCCAGCCTGGGTGACTTAGTGACTTATCAAAACCCTGTCTAAAATTCAAATAAAAAATTTAAAAGCCAAGGCTACAGCTCTGTGTGAATGTGCAGTACAAAAAAAGAAAGAAAAGAACAAGTAGCAATTTTTCTCCAGTTTTGATTTTCTAAAATATCCCAGACCATGCCAGGTATCACCTGATGGAGCAAAATCACCACTGCTGTATTGCAAGACAAATCTGCATGTATTTTTTAAAAATTATTTTCTTCCTTGCTTCCCTGAACTCAGTTTCTATTTTTGGAGCATTCTATCTTTGCCCTGAAAGTAGAGTAGGATATGTCAGCGTTGCCTGCCTGCTCCCAGGTTCAGGACCTCATGATGAGAGATTGAGATTGAATTAAAATTAATTTAAATTTTGATTTAAATTAATAATCAACCTACGGGGGAAAGTTTTCTGCAAAACTCATCAGGCATCACCCCTGCTGACCTTGGCTGCTTAGACTCGCTGCTGACGATGAGAATCGCAGCTGTATTCCACGGAGGAAAGTGCTATGTTCCCACGTTGATGCAAGACGCTGTACTCCTCAAGTCAGTCATTTCCAAAGAGCTGTTTCTGTCTGTGGTTACTATAAAAATGACAGCCTGCAGGTCATCCATTTCTGACAAGTTTAATTCCACTCCACTGAAAGAGTCTATACTTTTGATGAAAGGAATCGATTAACTAAAGGTTTTTGGAAATCAATAAATATTTTAGCTTCTGATGTAAAACACCAAATCATTTTTATAGTGATTCTACCGATTTGTTGCACTTCTTTTTTTTGCAGTGTTAGGGGGTGATCCCAGGACCTTAGCTTGCGAGGCGAGTACTCTGCCACTGGGCTACACCCTCAGTGCTCCTTCTGCCTTTTTATAATCAATAAATACAATCACGGCATGAATAAATGATTAAACATAAATATAAATGGGTTATAATACAGAAAAACTAAATATTTATAATATATTACAAACTCAATATGATAGTTAATAGCTTTCTAGAAGAGAGTCATTGTAAAATACTAAAGTACTCCTGATAAAAGTTGGCATTTGGGGCCCGGGGACAAGGCTCAGTGGTACAAGTGCCTGCCTGTCAAGTGCAAGGTCCTGAGTTCGATCCCTGGTACAAAAAGAAACATACAAACAAATATGTTGGCATCTGGGAAAAAGAACCATTTAGTGGATAAACCTATCAAAAATAACCCTAAGGAGTAATTTATTAACAAATTTGAGTATTAATTAAATTTTTCATTTTGGGTAAGAAGATTGGGAATAATAACTGGGCTATTTGTGGCTAACCTTCAAGCAATATACTTTTTATCTGCAATGTCACTAGGCAGCAGCTTCCCCATCCCTTCCCCTTTTCTCTCTCTCTTCCCCCTTTTGCCCTCACCTCTCTTCTTTCTCCTCCTTATTCAAGTCTGAAAAGGACTTGGAGACAGGTAGAAATCTATTTACATAATTGTAATTCTGCAGTTCATCTTTCCACATGGGGGTGGGGAAGGATCCACTCCAAAGTAACAAAAATAATCTATTTACATATCCTTCAATGACCTGTCAAATATTTTCTTTCTTTCTTTCTTTTTTGGTGGAACTGGGGAGATAAAACTCAGGCCCTTGCGCTTGCCAGGGAAGTGCTTATTCCACTGAGCCATCTCTGCAGGCCCAAGTATTTTCTGTTTCTATTCTTCTATACACAAAAACCTTCCATTGTCCACTACAATAAATACAACAAAATTTATTGGATAATGAAAAGATGCCCAAGCTTTAGGGGAAGATTTTCTTAATGCAGTCATAATCAATAGTGATACCAGCCAGTGAGATAGCTCAGCAGTCTAAAGTGCCTGCTTAGGCAAGCTTAAGGCAGGCTCAAGAGACTGCAGGTCAATTCCCTGCACCACATGTCACCCCAGCTCCACCTTCGGGGTGGGCTGAGCTGGCCAAATATATATATATATTTATATATATATAAATACCAGTTGAACAGAAGAATGTTCCCTCTTCTTCAAAACCTCTTAAATTCTGCACCAACAAATTAAAAGACACAAACACCAAAAATTGAGAAAAACTGATGTAAAAGACAAATAGAATGCTGATCTTGTTTCTGTTTTTGTGTTTTCTTTGGTTTCCAGCTTTTTGCATCAGGGTCTCACTATGCAGCTCATATTGGCCTTACACTCAGTACATGGCCCAGGCTGGCCTCAAACTCAGGGAAAACCTACTACCTCAGCCTCCTGAGTGCTAGATTTCAGGAGTGCCCTGCACATGTGACTATAATTTTGTTTTTTTTTTGCTTTTTCCCTACTTTTTTTGAATTACTCTTGCCCTTGGAAGTCCCTATACTAATTCTAACCTAACAAGTTGAGGCTATGCACATAGGTTGTAGTTCATAGGTAAATCACTATGTATGGTGCCAGATGTTTAATAGCAAATATTTATAGAACTAAGTTCAATTTTGGTTTGTAGTGATTATCAGTTTCTAGGGTATAAATTCTTTGGTCTGGACCATTTTCAAGCTATCATGAGTTCTCAGTGAAAGCAGAGCTGGAAATAAGTGCTTGTGAATGTGCATTATGTAACATGTCCAGGATACAGCTACAATAGATATAAATAACTCCAGGGGAGTGGGGAACAGCAAGATGTAGTAAAACTGTAAGTTTTGAATATGCACTGTCTTCTAGTGTGCGTTATTCTATTTATCATTTTAACTTTTAGTGCTGGGTGTATTTCACAGCTTTCAACCTTCCCAAATGTAACCTTTAGTAGAACCAGGAACACACACTGATAATTTTTCAGTTATATGTCAACTCTGAAAAAGGTTAATAGGTACATGAGACAAATATTTTAAAATTTTTTATATTTGGTTTCCCAAATATTTTAAAGTATTTTCATTGCTGCAGCATTTATTTATTTACTTCTGCAGGTCTAATATCCAAAATATGAGCTGGAGGCTAAGAATGTACAACTCGGCAGTCAGTCATTTGTCCAGCTTGCAGAAGCTCTGAGTTCAAGACACCACGGTACCACATCAAATACATAGCTAGGAAGTGTAGGTTGGTAGGTAGATAGGTGGATGAATGGATGGGTAGATGGATGGATGGATGGATGGATGGACGGATGGATGGATGGACAGATGGACAGACAGACGGACAGATACAGACAGACAGCTGGTGCAGGTTTACAGTAACTTCTAGACTATCTTTACAATGTAAAATAAGCTGGTAAATCAAAGGGAAATTCATTAAGCCCTTGTTAATGTCATCTTGATTGATCTCTGTGCTGAAAATTCTTGGTGACAAGTAGAACAGACCTTAACCTGCACACAGATTCTATGTGAATAAATAAAAAGCTCCCCTTCGGTTTGTCCTTTCTTTTACACCCATCATGCAAAATCTGAAGACACCCTTGGCCCCATCAATCATCACAGTTTGACTCCTCATTTGTTGTTCTTTCTACAGTTTCCCCACCAAGAAAGACTGCATTACTTAGGTTAGCAGAGAGGGAAGAAGACAGGGTTCTTTTGCAAGAACAATGTTGCTGCTAACTTCTGTCACCTCTTCAACTTTGTGAGTTAAAGAAAACAAACTCTTATTTCCCATATGCTCCTCCCCTCACAGTGTTTTGCTTTTGCTTCCCTGTGCATCTCCTACACACACACACACACACACACACACACACACACACACACACGCATGCACACACATGTACATGCATCACCACTTGATAGCAACAGTTTTCTCACAGGTCTCCAAGGACCTTCTCATTGCCAAACTAATGACTTTGTTTTGTCTTTCTTCCTATCAAACCATCTCCTAGCTTTTGACCCTAAGAAACAGCCACTTCTTTCTTCACAATTTTCTATTGTCATTCATTCATTCAAGAAGTAGTTATTGAATTCAGTATTGCTCTAGGTACTGGGAAATTGACTGCTAATAAGGAAGATAGAGTCTTTGCTCTTTTAAAGAATCTATTTGAACTGTGAAAGCCAGTAGAGCAACAGATTAAGAAGCATAGGTGCTTTCCAACAGACCATAGTCCTAAGTAACCTTGGAGCTAAGACCTCAGTGACAAGGGATAGCCAAATGGTGACCCAAGGTGTAGTGTTCCAGGCAGAAGCCAATCCCAAGACTCTCAAGAGGCATGAGCTTGGAGGGGATTGGGAGCAGAGAAGCCAGTGTAGCTGGACTAGAAGGCTAGTGGTGGGCAATGAATGCATCATACAAAACACACCTTACAGTTAAATCCTTAGACCAGAAAGGAGCAAAAGAATGTCACATTTCAAAGCATAAAACCTAGGTCCAGACTACTGAAACACAATCTGAGCCCTGCTGTATAGTAACTGAGATGTGGACATGTTCCTAACCTCTCACACCTTTGTTTTCTCATCTGTAGAATGGGATAGTAGTATGTATCCCAGAGCATTATTTTTAGGACAAATGAATTGAAGTACAGAAATCACAAGAAGAGTATGCCATTCTTGTTAAGGCGTTGAAAAATGATGTAGTACACATTTATAGTTGTTTATAAATGGAGTGTAATTGATTTTCATTTACATGTCAAATACCTTTCATTGATATTTAGCAGCAGAATGTTCTCACAAGTCATTTTGTTACAAGTGGAGTGACCAAGGGGCCAGGGAAATGGCTCAGTAGAATTAACAAATGCCTGGCAAGCGCAAGGGCCTTAGTTCAATCTCCTGTTCAGCCAAAAAAAAAAAAAAAAACAAGTGGAGTGACCATGTCCAAGAAAGTAAGAGTTTTCTTAAGAAAAAGTCATTGTCTTACTTAATTTACTTGATTTGTGGTTAGAATTACTGTTGACAACACTGAAGGGCAGCAGAAAGCTCACATTTTTTCCTTCTAAGGAGACTACTAGTAAACTCTTTACTTTACATACCACAAACTGACGTCTTTTTCCAAAGGGCAAGCCAGGAGGAAAATGACTCTGAGAAGTAGAGGAGATTGGGCAAGCATGAGCAAGCAGACAGGGGAGCTGTGCTCCATTTATGCTGAGAAGTTGGCAGTAGGCCAAACATACTCGGAGACCACTTGGGCTCCCCGCTCACCTGAGCCCTCCTTAATTAGAGCAGCTGAGAACCCAAAGACCAGCATTGGTGAAACTGGGCTTTGGAAGCTTATCTGGACACACGTAATGGCTTTTTGCATACATTCAACAATGCTGTAGCACCCTGACAATTTGATTAATTTCACCCACTACCTCCTTGGAGTGTGGCATATTAACAATTCAGAAGGCATGGTGGTGTGTTGGCTCAATTCTAGACAATCACTGCAAGCCTTGCCTCCTCTTGCTGAGTTACCTTTTGCTCTGTCTCATTTTCTTAAATTTTTATATGGCTGGCCAGATAGCTCAGCAGACTAAAGTGCCTGCTTAGGCCAGCACAGGACTGGGGTTCCATCCCTGGCACCAAGCCATGATGGCCCCACCTCTGCCCCCAGGGCACATTGAGACAGAGACTGAGACCAGGCATGGTGGTACCGTGTAATCCCAGAGTTTGGGAGGCTGAAAATGGGAGAATCACTAAAAATCTGATCTGTGTAGTGAAATCCTGTAAACCTTACTAAATACATTTTCTTTTAAAATGTGTAAATTTTTGCTTGTGAATACAAAGACATTTTTCTAAGTTGTGGAGGTGCCTTGAATAGAAATCTTGAAAATCAGAGCATACTAGTGCTGATTTCTAAGAGATCATAGTTAATGGCAAGAATAGTTGAATTGGTTGAATGACACCAAGGGAAAAGAAAGCAAAACATGAATCACCCTTCATAGATGAAATCTCAGGGCTTACAATAAGCAGGCAACAAGAAGATATGTAAGGGGTTGTATTAACTATTGAAGTTCTTGGCCATTCAGTAATTCCAAACAGTTATTTGCTTGCTTGCTGTGTTTATTTATAAATATGTGTAACAGTGCCTTGGCCAAAAAAAAAAAGTCAATATCTTCATAATTTTTTAAATTTTCAGTTTATTTGTGTGTGTGTGTGTGTGTGTGTGTGTGTGTGTGTGTGTGTGTGTCCTACTCCGCACATTCTGGGTGCAGGGCTGGTGCAACATGCGGTGTCAGGGATTGAACCGCAGTCCCTACCTTTGCCTAAGCTTGCGTAAGCAGGTTCTTTAGACCACTCAGCCAACTCCCCGACTCCATGTTTTCATAATTTTATAATTATGTGAGCAGAGTAGAGACAGTGACCTGAGGCCTGAGAATATGGTCGGCAGTCTGTATCTACAGATCCCACCTCTGTGAGTTCATCCAAACATGGATTAAGATGTCAGGAAAGCAACTATGTCTATAGAATATGTGCCGATATTTTTTATCATTGTTGACTAAACAGTGTAGTATAACTATTTTGTATTCAGCATTATAGATAATGTGCATATTACTCAAAGTATACAGGAGATACATTCATTTGCATTTATTTTCATAGGTTAGATGCAAATACTTTGCTATTTTCTACAAGTGACTTAAACATTCATGGTTTTTTGTTGTCTTCAGAGGTGTCTCAGAACCAACTACCTACACATACTAAGTGACAGTTGCATAGATGTTATGGTTTGTACCTAGGTGTCCCCCCAAAGCCTCGTGCAGTCATAGGTGAGATTTTTGTGGAGTATCTAGGTATAGGATGCATAAGGATATGTGGTGTTGGATTGGTATACTAATTTGTTTACTGTAGTTATGGATGTAGATAATGAGAAGCCCCACCCTAGATGTGGTTGGCATCACCAAAAATCTTTTAGCCTGGATGGGAAAAAAGGCCAAGGAAGGCCTGCTGCCTGTAGCCTCTTGCCTCTCATGCCATGGACTCTTGCTCCTCAGCCATGTCCCTCTTGCACACCACCTTGCTTTGGAGCCAGCCAGCTGTGGACTGAAACCTCCACAGACTGTGAGCCCTACTAAGCCTTTGCTCCTTTAACTTCTGTGTGTTGGGTATTTTGTTGCAGCAAGGAGAGAAGTAACTAAGACATTATCTACAGGATTTGACTTACTCTTTAAAAATGTAGAGAGACATGAGTGTTAGTCATTTTAATCTTTGATATCATGACTATTTTTGGGACTAAAGAGCAATGTCAAAACACAACATTAAAGGAATACATTCTTTGTTTTGTTTTAGAAATCATAGCTAAATCACTTTAGATTAATAAACTTTGTTGTATTACATATATTTTCCACATACTTGTGCAGTACTGTATGATAAATTTGATGTTTATACACAATTGATCATGGTCAAATCTGGGTCATTTCGATTTCCATTCCTTCAAATCATTTTTAATTTTTAAGTCCTAGGAAATTTATAATGTCCTTATTTAATTATCTTGAACTGCATAATAAAATGTTGTAAATTGTAGATACCATACTATGTCTTAGAAAAACAGCTCTGGCCACTCCTGTGTAACTGTATGTCAGTACCCATCAGCTAACCTCTCTCTTCCCCTTCCTCTCTCCAGTTGCTGGCCTTTAAGTGACCATTATTCTTCCCTTGACTGCTACAAGATCAATTTTTTTAGTTTCCACAGAAGAGTGAGAGCATATAGTATTTGTCTTCCAGTGCCTGGTTTATTTCACTTAACATAATGTTCTCTAGTTCATCCACATTGGCAAAAATGACAGGGTTTTCTTTTTTGTGACAGTGTTGTGTTGTGTATATTAACCGCATTTTCTCTATCCATTCATTCACCAGTATTTCCCTGGGTTGACTCCATACCTTGGCTACTTTGAATAGTGTTGCAGTAGGCATATCTCCTTGAGGTAATACTTTCATTTCTTTTGGGTATAAGTCCAATAGCAAGATTGCTGAACCATATGGTAGTTTATTTTTATTTTTTTAGGAAAGTCCACGTTGTTTTCCAAAATGACCATGGTAAACTATATTCCAGTCAGCAGTATATAAGAATTCCCATTTTTCTGCATCCTCATCAGCATTTTTTTTTATTATAGTCATTCTAATTGGGTTGAAATGGTATCTTGTTTTGGTTTTGGTTTACATTTCTTTCATTAGTGATGTACATATTTTCATATATTCATTGACCATTTTTATGTCTTCTGCGCATGCTTAATCAGTGAAAGATCTCTGTGGTTAAGTTCCACCTCTTAACATTTCCCCACCTCCCCCCCCCTTTGGCCAAGGCCAAGACTTCACCAAACTATAAAATGTTGATAAAAGAAACTGAATAAGACACACAAAAATAGAAAGACCCCATGTTTATGGACTGGAAGAATTGAAGTTTTATTTTTATAAGAATTGAAGTTGTTAAGATGTCTGCACTACTCAGAGCAATCTGAACATGCAATGTAATGTCCATCAAAATACAGTTTACATGAAAAATAATGAATGATCATAAAGTTCACATGAAATTCTAGTGGACCCATAATAGCTAAAGCAACCCTAGGTGAGAAAAATAAAACTAATGCTATCCCGTATCTGACTCCCAAACATACTACAATACTGTAGTAACCAAAACAGCATGGCACACTACATAAAAATCAACTCCTAGACAAAAGAAATAGAATAAAAAACCAATAATTAACTCACATATTAACAACCAGGTGACTTTTTGTCAAAGGTGCCAAGACCATATATTCAGAAAAGGATAATCTCTTCAATAAAGAATGATGAGAAAATGAAGAAGAATGAAACTAGTTTCCTACATCTTACTATATACAAAAAATAACTCAAAATGAACCAAGGATCTAAATATAAATCAACTTAAAAGAGAAAACATTTATTTTTGCTCGTGATTTTAGAAGTTTTCAACCATGGTCATCTTGCCCCATTGTTTCTGGACCATGAAACAGATCAAAATATGCTAGAGAGAACATGGTAGAGGAGCCCTGGTTCCCTCAGGGCTGCTAGGAAAGAGAGAGGGTCCTTCACAGTCAGGCCTCTAGTGACCTCCTTTCTCCAACTAAGTCCCACCTCTTAATGTTTCCCGGTGCCTCCAAGCAGTGCCATTGGCCACGGTTAAGACTTTACCGGGGAGATTTTGGAGGAGATGCCAGGCCTCAACTAGAGCAGGCACCGTCCATGTGCTAGAGCCTGGAGATAACGGAGTGGAGTGGACGCATTTTCTGCTTACGAAAGCTGCAGAATTCCAGGAAAGAGAGAAAAGCACATTAAGATAAATCTCACATACACTGAGAATCTGGGGCTCTTACAGAGAAATATTTGATGGATAATGAAGGTAAGTACTCCATCTGAAAAGGCCAGGGAAGGCTTCTAAGAGGAAAGGAAGCTTCAACTGGGTCTTAAAATATGGCTTACGGGAAGGTTGGAGAGGACTCTTCCAGAATGCAGACATTTTGCTGTTATTGCCAGTCACAAAAGCTAATGAGTAGATGATAGAAGTAGAGGAATGCACAGGAGAAATAAATAAGCCACTTGGGAAAGTCAGTGACATACCAAGCAGCATAAATCCTATTTTTAAATAGACAACATTAAGAACTTACATGTGCTCTCACACTGTGGTTGGCACTTTGTTACCTTGTTGAATAATGAATAGCAAAAGTTTGAAGCTACTATAATTAGTATATGAAAGCAGGAAACATGTTCCAGTGGAAAAAATGATAGAATGATTAGGAATAAATGGAACACAACAACTGTGAATATGACTTTGAGTCAAATAGAGAAATTCAAACTGAATGGCCTTTGTCCGCAGTAAATATTGCATTGAACTCAAAAACATGTCTCTGGGTGAATGTGTTTAATCTTTGTTCACTAAAGAGCAAGTCAGTATTAGCCTAACTTTGCTCTTCCTTGGAAATTTATGCTAGAGAAGGAAGAAGCACAGAATTTGTATGCTTTAGTCCAGGAAACTGGAGCGGATGGAGGTAAACATGCAGTTCCTCTCTTGTCAGATTTATCACAACCTCTGTGCCCTCTGGTTATGTTACAACAACTTCTGTAAGACACTGAGGTCCCATTGGGCGCTTTCTAAGCACAGCTCACTCAGAAAAAGTTTTGCTTTATGATATGCTTGCCTTTCTTAGGAATATTCCAATATGCATTTACTCCTATTTATGCTTCCTGTTGATTTGGAGAGGAGAAAGTTAAAAAAAAGGGAAAATTCAAAGTTCTCAAAAAGCCTTCTTTATTTTGACTAACTTAAATTTCCCTAAGATTAAAGAATGACTTCCCAGAATTGTTCTGCTTTGTATATTGTTTGAAACAATGCCTAGAAATTTGTGCTGGTCTTATTCCAAAAACCCTGTAGGTCTCAAAGCCCAGTGAAGTGACAGAAAAAGAGCATAATTTTCATATAAAAGAATGTTTTTCATAAATATATCCATTTTTCAATAAACATAGTATAATTGCTTTGTAATTCTTTGGCCTACAAAAAACATGTTATAGATAACTTACAGATTTCCATATTCTATGGAAATTCATGCATCTGGAAATACTAAATTGATCCAGTAGTATTGCTAATGCCCATATTTATGTGTTCCATTCTGCTGAAGTTGCAAGTGAAAAACAGTATCTACAGTATCTGAAACAGTATCGTCTACTAGTCTTCCTCTAGTAGATGAGCAAGTTTGGATCAAAAATGCCTCCTAGAATTCTCATTGTATTCCGAAGTGGAGCTTTTAGAAAATGCTTCAGTTCTGGGGCCAAGGATCTCAACACTGGATTAGTAGCAGCTGCACGTGCTGTTAGGAGGTGGGGTCTGCCTAGAGGAAAGTGGTCCCCAGAAGTGCAACTTGGAAAGCGCTGCCCCTGCCCATGGCCCCTTTCTGCTCGCCTCTGCTTCCTGGCTGCCATGGGTTTACCAGCTTTCGTCCTCTTCACCCTTCCACTGTGGAGGCAGCATACCATGGATAGAACCCTCTGAAATTGTAAGCTAAAATAAACCTTTCTGATTTAAGCTGTGTATGTCAGGTAGAAACAGCAACAGAAAGCTGGCCACTGTAGCACGGCTCCATGTGCTGAGGCTTCAGGAGTCTGCACCTAGGTGGGGCGGGCTCACAGTCAAGGGAATTTGAATCCAAAAGAAACAAACGCAAGGCAAAGCAGAACTTGAGACATATCTGAAGTTCCAGGTAGTTGAAGGGAAAGGAGAGGTAGAATGGAAAAAGAAGAGCTCCCTATAGGTTAACTGGGGGGATGCTGTCACTCCTAAAAGAGCCTGAAAAGACCCAAGACACCCAGAAGCAGAAGTGTCATGGACACATCCAAGCAGCAGTCTTGAAATACTAAGTTTCATGATATAAGTTCCAAAATCAGGGCCTGGATGGTCCTGCAGAGAAAAGATGAATATTTACACGACTCTGAAACAATACTTTTCTGCCTTGTCTACAGGTTAGAATCATCTGGGAAGCTTTTAGGACTCCATATGCCCAAGTTGCATCTCAGAGTAATTAAGTCAGAGCCTCAGGGGTAGGATTTAGGCATCAATGTGACTCAGAGATCTCCCAAAAATCCACTTTTCTGAGAGTCTTAAAGCAAGCAAGTTGCCTGACAAGCACAACGTCCTGAGTTCAATCGCTGGTACCATCAATAAATAAATAAATAAATAAATAAATAAATAAATAAATAAATAAAGCAAGCAAGCAAGACTATTTATACAGATACTGTGGCCTGGTTTCTCCACTTAAGTATCATGTGCATTTTATTCATTGTTCCAATAATTCCCACACAAGTATATTAAAGTACCTGATACTTGAGTTATACTTGTATCTGTAAACAGAAGGGCTCAATTTCCATTCTGGTAGCAAACAGCCTCTTTTGTCACTCTAACTTTTAAGGACCAGTGTGGCCTAGCAGGACATTGATTCTAGAGAGGTTCCTTGCCCTAAAGTAACCTTAGATTCAAAGATTTGGAACTCATTTCAATGAATCACACATTAGTAGGAATAGAGTAAGTGTCAGGGCACCTGACCTATTTGTATGGGCAGAGATTTTTTAACCTATGATTTTTGCTTAATATTTAGAGAACAAATATTTGTAAAACTTCCACATCTTCCAAACAGTTATTTTTGCAATTTTTCTTTGAAGATTCTAGAAGAGTTTTAACTTTGTACACATCCTGAAGTGGTCTCCAAGTGCTCTCCGGAGACCACTGATGAGGGACTATTGTAGCAAAGTAGGTAAGAGGTCCAAGTTCATACAGAAGAATTTATCAGTTTTCACTTGTATTGGAATGTGTGCTCAGTGCTGGGCATGATGTCAGATGCCTCAGCGTTACCACTAGGAGACTGAGGCAGGAGGGCTGCAAGTTCAAGCCCAGCATGGACTGCTTAGCAGTTTATGAAAATCCTGTCTCAAAATAAAAAATAAAACAACACTGGACATTGGCTCACCATGAAACCCCTAACTTCAGTCACCGGGGAATGACTATAGTCATCTTTTTCTTCTTAATGCCATCCATAAGCCTTTCTCCACTCAGCTGTGGTACAAGATACACTCAGATTAAGTGTGTAAATGCTGTGTCATGCACAAATCAGTGTTATAGATGTGGATGCCTACTTGTGTTAAAAGAAAATAAAAAGAATGATAAACAACCAGAAAACATGTTCTTCCAAGTAAAGTGTTAAGAAGCTGTGAATCATTTCTCATAGCACAAGGAAAGGTCCTGCTTGTAATATATTCCAAAGTTCTATAAAGAATAAAGAAATCATTTCCAGTTTGTATTCTCATAAAAAAGCAGATGGTCCACAGAGCTAGCTCAGTGGCCTAAGTGTCTGCCTAGGCAAGAGCAAGAACCCAGGTTTGAGCCCCTGTACCGCATACTGCACTCAGTCATGCCCAAGCGTGCCAAGCTGGACACCAAGGTCAGGCATGGTGGTGCGTGCCTAAAATCCCAGCACTGGGGAGGCTAAACACAGGAAGATTGCTGTAAGACCAAACTGCATAGTGAGACCCTGCACCAAATACATAAAGCTTTTTGAAAAGTAGGTAATGTATCATGCCTATGTTTTTGTTATGTGATTGGATATATTTTTTCCAAAATTAGTATTTATAAGTCATCTTTTATATTTTAAAAATGAGAAGACGATAGGTTCTAAAAAATGTCATTATACTCAAAATCATAAAGTAAGCAATTTTGTGCTTTATGCTAAGTTCACATTAAGAAAGTAAAATGAATTTTACTAACTCCTTGGAGAAATTAGCAAGATGAAGTCATATTGTAAAACATAACATCTTAGGTCGTGGCCATATTATGAGAAGTTTTACATGGCATTTCAAAGGTAGAACCTTCCTCCGAATTCATGAATTTCCAGATGCATTTTTATTTGATGATTTTATTACATTGAATTTATAAATTTGTACTTTTAAAATTTAGAAGTTATTTTAAATATAACACAAAGACATAAAAAAATCAACATTGCTTAATGCTCTGGATGTTTGACAGATGCTATGCATTAGTTATATATGCCACAGATACTTATGTAACCCAGGGCAGGAGCTGACCTTTCTCAGTTAGAGTTCTAAATTTCTGTGTAAATATATGTAATTGTTTATTCCTTTATTTTATTTTATTTTTTTGGTGGAACTGAGGATTGAACTTAGGCCCTTGTGCTTGCCAGGGAAGCACTTATTCTATTGAGCCATCTCCCCAGCCCCCTTTTAGTCCTATTTCTAAAATATTTTTATTTAATTTTTTTCTTTATACTCTGTAGAGACTTAAAGTTTAACATATCAATACTTGATGGAAAATACCTGTTCCATGTTATGTCTAAGATGTTTGATATTCAGACAGATAGTGAGGTTAAGCTCAACTGCCTATGTTGTAGGGTAATAATAAAAAAGCTTCTCTTCTGGAGGGTTAACAACCTAAGTTTTCAAAATAAAAATTAGAGAAAAAGAAGGGCTGCAGGGACAGCCAACATTGTGGCCGTAGTCTTTCAAGGCCAGTGAGGATGTAACACATAGGAGAACCTGTACTGTAACAGCCTGTAACTCAGTTGTGTTCCAAATTTTCTGAACAAGGAGATTGTGGGGCCACAGAGCAATGTGATCAATAACATAGAGGGTGCCTAAGGACAGTCTCATGAAGAGAAAAACATTCTCTCAGGCTTTCACAGAGAGCAAATTGGTCAAGAAATGGTTGTAACTCATCCACATGGCTGGCACTGACAAAGGATCTACAAACTGCAGTACAGGATTTCAGGCTACATCCTGAGGGAATTTGACTGACCTTATCAGATATAAAAGTTAGATTTCTTGTTATATAGGTCTTGCTTTAACTTGGTCTGAACCATCCAGCAGAAAGGTATAAAAATGAGGTATGAAAAGTAAAGCCATATTAATAGGCTGAGCTGTCAAAAGCTGAAGTCAATTTCTGACATTGCCAGTCTTACAGAAAACCCAGTACTATTATGGACTACCGGACTATATTGGAACATTTTGCTGAGTTCACACACCTACAATATTTAAATGACAATGGAATACCATTCTCTGACAAAACTAAACAAAAAAGGAGGATACAAATGAAGGACATTTTTGTATCTGTATATTCCAAATAGATAGATATACAACTACTTTCTCTTAATTCAATGAATAGAAAGATTTGTTCTAGTAGTGTTTGTGGACAGGATATCATGTCTGCATCTTGTACTATGAATAACCACTAAGAAGTGGTTATGCAATTTGCATTAATATGCAATGTATTAATTATTGAAACTCCCTGCTAATCGGTTTTGAAACTGTCTTATTGCCATTTGTTTCTCAATAAAATTATTTAAAAAAACAACAGGCTCTAGTTTTAAACAGAAATTAGATGGAAATTCAGCTAAACAAGTGCCATTTATTTTTATCTTTTTCTTTCTCCCTGTCTTCCCCTCTCCCCTTTTCTCCTTCTCCCTCTTCCCTTCTCCCCCTCTCCCCTTCTTCTTCCTCTTCTCCTGTTCTTTCCCCCTCTCCTCCTACCTCCCCCCAACCTCTCTAACTGAGAACTCCTGGGGATTACAAGTGGTGTCTCAATGGATGGAGATTATGGCATTTTTCCACCAATGTGTTCAGTAGAATACTTGCTCTACAACTATTAGATTTGGACTGTGTAACTAGCCTCTCTCTAGCATGCCTAGTTGAACATCCTTTCTTTTTAGCAGCAGATGCAGAAGCACAGTTTATGAAGCAGTGTAACCCCATAAGAAATGACAAAAGATCTGAGACTCAGAGCCAAATCTAAATCAAGTGTACTTTCCAATTTACTATATGTACTCCAAGATTTTGCTGGATTATAAACTATTACTCTGAAAGCATAACTCTGCTTGTTGTAGTAACATTAAAGCTAAAAGTAGCATGATGGACAAGTTTGAGTTTCCACATCCAATTAAGGAAGGTTTCACAGCTTGTGCTTAGATGTCTCCCCAAAACCTCATGCAATGATAGGTGAAGCTTTTTCAAGGGTGGCTGAATCTAGTGTGCGATTGATTCACAGTGTGATACTGGGGTTAAGGGTGTGATCACTGAATCAGTCCGCTGATTGGCTTACCATCACCCTAATCCCAGTAGTCTAGACCAGAGTATAAAGGGGGCAGAAAGATGCTAGTTAGGTCTCTTTTGTTGTGCTACTTTCTAACATGATGAACTATTCTCTGTGAAGCTGTCCTGCCTTAGAGCCAGCCAATTATGCACTGAAAGCACTGCAAACTGGAAGCCAAATAAACCTTTCTTCATTTAACTTGCGGGTTAAATACTTGAGTATTTTGTCTCAGCAAAGAGAAAACTTTCTAAGACAGAAGACAAATATTTACATGAATGCACATTATGCATGATATGAACATTAATCATGTTTAAGATACATTAAAATATTTTGATCTATTTTATATACATTTTATAATACCTTCAAGTATTGCTATATGCAATAAGAAAAATCAAATGCAATCACTCTACACAGTCATTCCATTTGGATCTGAATCATGAGGACTTACTTGAGAAGGTGATCTTTGAAATGTTACCTAACGCCATGTGAGTGCCTACTGGGACAACCTGTCAAGCAAGTAGAGCAACCTCAGAGATTCAGCACAGGAATGCTGTTGGTGTGGCCTGGGGACAGAAGGGTCAGAATGGCTTCAGCTTGGTTGTGCCAGGGCATGGTGCCAGGGTGATAATACCGGAGATGTAATTGGAAGCCAATTGTTTCCAGGTCCTGAAGGGTAGCAGCGGGGAGCAAGTGGAGTAATGAGGCCATTCTTGCTTGCTCTGTGGATCTCAGACAGCAACCAAAGCACTATTGTCATGAAAGAGGTGTTGAGGGTTGGGTTTGTAAAACACTTTGGAGCAGAATGGGGAGACGTAGTTGAGTTTTTGGTCTTGACAAGGGGCACAAGGCTATTACCATAGTATACAGGACTGCAGAGTGTGGGAAGGAATCCATAGTTCTTTGGAAAGACATAAAAGATTAAGAAACTCATGAAAAGGTGTCTTGATCGAATTACAGTCTGAAATATCTAGGTATATCTTGTGGCATGAAAATATAGAGTATCGATTTCAACACTATAAGACAGTCATCTTCTAGCACTGAAGAAATGTGAAACTGTCAGGAGGAAAATACCCACAAGTAGCAGAATAGAGGAAGTCTGAGAGAAGAGGATTAGGAAGTAGAGTTAGAGGGGTATCTCAAAAGCATGCTGAAAGTGCCCAGCATTTCAGGCATCTTCCCTAAGCCCTAATACACACCGTGTACTGAGCAATTCCCTAACAACTTTGTTCAATGAAATATTAAAGCATATTCATAGTGTATAAAATTACCCAGATCCATTCAGCTACCATTAGGTATTCTTTTGTAGTTAATTCTTTTTTCTTTCTTTTTTTTTTCTTTTTTCTTTCTTTCTTTCTTTTCTTTTCTTTTTTTCTTTCTTTTTTGTATTTTAGGGAAGGGTCTACAGGGTGTTTGAGGTCTCACTACTAGTTTGGATTCATAGTGATCCACCTGTTTACAGCCTCATAAGAGCTGTGATTATTGGCATGTGTCACCACACCCAGTCTCAGTTGCTGTCTCAGTGCACCCTGGGGGCAGGCCCGAAGATCAAACCATGGCCCCTTCACCTGCCTGAAGGTGCTTTAATCTACTGAGCTATAGTTAATTCTGAGGAGATGTTTAATGAGCTTTCATGGTACAGAAAATCTGACCATGTTTAATCTAGATTACAAAAACCAGAAAATTGCCAGTATTTACACCCTTCAGAATAAGATTTATAATGAAACAGATGCGTAGAGGGCTAAAGAGGTCCAAGGAAACCCCCATCAGACACCCTCTCCTTCTATTTCTCCCCTAAGATTGTTTGAAGTAGCTTTGCTATATGTGGATTGGATTCTTGCACTTCTTCATTAGTAATGTTCCAGTATGCTCCATCCTACGTTGGAGGTTAGGGGACAAGAAGAAAAACATCCTCTGCCAATCATAAGCATGGCTCACTGATACACTGGAGTTGAACACACTGGGGACTGGCAAGATGGCTCAGTAGAATAAGCACTTCCCTGGCAAGCACAAGGGCCTGAGTTCAATCCCCGTTTCCTAAAAAAAAAAAAAAAAAAAAAAAAAAAAAAAAAAAAATATATATATATATATATATATATATATATATATATGAATTGAACACACTGTCCCAAAAAGACCTTATTTAGAAATCAGACTACATAAAGATAAAATGGGTGGGTGCAGTTATCAAAGTGAGAAGAGGGACCAAAAGTCAACTCAACTCTCCACAGCACTAAGTATTTTATAAGCTAAAAACAGGGGTTCCCATTTGTTTGAGTGGCTCCAGTTTGAGTGAAGAATCCTCGCTTATCTGCGGCTGGATGAGTTAGTTGGATTCAGGGCTATTTATGAGATACCTCAGGAGACCATGGCTGAAGGAAAGTGCCCCATGGTCGTCCTACTTGGGTTAAATAATGTGGCCTTAGGACACAATTGTTTTGCTCTTTTTCAGCACTATCTCAGGCAGAATCTAGTTATTCTCTTGGACTTTTTGTGATAGCTGTCCAAAAGCAATTACAATTGGTAACAACACAGATTGTAATGTGGAAAGAAAACTCCATCGTGTGTGTGAGCACTTCCTTTTTTCTTAAACTCTGGAATATGAAATTGTTTCCTATTTTTTACTTTTTTTTAGAAAATGATGTGTTTGGCTTTTATTTACCAAAAACATGTGGAGTTTAGCATGTACACACACGCCACAATTTTGTTTTCTTACTATGATTCACTGTCTGGCTAATACATACCATGCTTATCCATAGTTATTCACATTTCATGGCCTTGTATAATCACAGATGACAGTATTGATGCCTATGCTCTAAGCTGGGGTGTGATCAAGGGAATTTTTTCACAATCCTTGTTGGTTGGATAATAGCCTGCACTTTGATATCTTGACTGGCCACTTGAAGTATTTGACCTCTAAAGTTCTAGGTTTTTTTGGTCCCCTGGCAACATAACATATTTACACTTTGTCTACCACCTCTCTAACTAGAAAGGCCTGCTACAGTTTAGAGCTTAAAACAACAAATGGGAAAGTTGTCTCAAATTAAAGAGCCAGATTTAGTGAAGAGGTCCTCCCTGGCTTCTGCTACCTGGCCAGATGGTAACAATACTGCAAGCCAGCCTGACAGTAGTGACAACCCTTTTTCAAAAAGAGTAAACATGCAACTTTATTTGGTCCCCAAAACAGCATTCCAGAAGCTCTCCAGTCATACAGCCATTCACATTTTTATTAAGCCCTTTTTACATTTTAACAAAGACCACTTGGAAGTAAGAGGGGAGAATGGTGAATGGGAACTGCAAAGGAGCAAATCAATGTTAGTCCTACAGATGCTATGTAGGTCTTTGGAAACCTCAGGCTCTTCCATCAGAAATCTGACACCCAGAGATCTAAGGGCCTCCAGAGCTTCATAGGCTCATAGGACAGGCGGCATCTTGCTGTGTTTCCAAACCCAGAGTGATTTTTTCCCACTCCCTCCCTTTGCCTCTCCACTCTCCGCTCCTGTTTATAGTGTACCTACCCTGGATGTAGATCTACCAATGAGTTCAGTTTCCTGCTGTGTCATGTTGCCTTATAATTTAAAGCATATTGACAGTGCGGTTATAAAAGGTGCTTCTACTTATGGCTGGGTGTCCTGGTCTCAGCACGGTGAACACACAGAGGCTGCTCTGGATGCTGTGGGATGTTGCCCGTATCCATGGCCTCTGCCTGTCCGATGCCAGTAAACCACCCACCACACCCCTTTTGCAGCAATTAACAGTGCTTCTAGAAATTGCCCAACATCCCCTGGGGAATAAAATCACTCCCTATTGAGAACCACTGAATTTTAGAAAGGAAACGGACATTTATGTGGAAACTCTGATATGCCAGATGTGTACTGGATGCTTTATGTAATCCAACAACCACCCTTTGAAGTCTCACCCCATTTTGTGAATCAGGGCCCCAAATGATGGCAAGGGTAAGGATTTCCTTGGATTCTTCTCTTGTTTTCTGTACTGGACAATGCAAATGAATTAGATGGAAAACTTATTTTATATCTAGAAAGAAAAGGAAATATTTTAGTAGAGTAATGCGGCTGTGTACTGCACACGTTCATCCCCTAAGTCATAGACATCTAACTCGAAATTTTGTTAGAGGTATGAGACACGTGCTAGGTATGAATTTTCCCCACCTGAATGAAGATTTGCTGCCCTTTTCTATTCTCTTAACCCTGGAAGTGATTGAATTGTTTTTAATTTTTTGTTTTTTCTGTTTTCTGACATAACAAAATCTCTGGCATCTGAAATCTGTCTCTTCTGTTCCTGTACGTGCCTCAGTTTTTCCCTTCCAGTGGTTTATTATCTAGTAGAGAGGCTGTTTCTTCCTTAATTTCTCCACTTCAGTTCCTTGTTTCGTGCTTTCCCCAAGGATCTCAAAGTGTCAGTCCCATTAAAGAGCAAGAAAACCATCTTAATATATGAAGAGAATGATATAGTTGCAACATAGAATAGCATTTATTAGAGAGTTTACAGGAGCTTAGGGAGGCATTAAAATTTCCAAATGGGTCTGTCAGAAGTTCCTCCCTCACCCTTCTTTACAAAGCCCAGCTGTTTTTTGCCTACATGAAGTAATTATTACATTTTTCATTATGAATATATTTAAATGGAAAAATAAAGGGAGGAGGGCTTGAAAAGCTAGCAGTCACATATGTCAAATTTAGAAGAACAAGTGTTTCAATTTTAAGGCAAGTGTTTAGGTATAATTTTTCCAAAATACCAGGACTGTTTTTTGTTTGTTTGTTTTGGGCCCTGGGGATTGAACCCAGGGTTCATGCTTTCTACACAGGCATTTTACCACTGACCTATGTCTTCAGCCCTCAGGACATGTATTTCAAACAAATAAAGAATGAGTGTGTGCCAGTGAGCATTTTTTAAAACTTCAATGTAGAATCTCGCAGAATGATAAAGCCAGTTTGAAAGATTGTGGGAGACGTGTAGTGAGCATCACTGAGAGGAGGAATGCTGGGCTTCGGCTGTTGAGCTAAAAAAAACCTGGCAGCACCCTTCAGGGCAGTACAGTCATAATATAGAGGTTTATCTTTAACACGAGACCCTCATCACTAGCATTTCGAGTGAGCAAATTCATTTCTACTAGACGAATTCATTTACATTTCTATCAGTTTTCTACAAGTTCATGTCACCCTTCAAGAGATATGATAGCTTCACTTCTCTTAGTGTAGTGTGGTAAGCACAGGTTTCTACTTTCCATAGCAAATTTGACAACCCTTGGTTTCCCTCAAAAAAAAAAAAAAAAAAAAAATGGAACAAAATAACTTTCTTTTAGGTTGAAGGAGAAATGCAAACTGTCTTAGGTACTTTTCTCTCATTGCTGGGGCAAAATACACGATGCCCAAAATTAATTAAAGAAGGGTTTATTTATCTCAGTTTGGGGAGGTTTCAGTCTGTAATCAGGGGATTCTCAGGCTAGGTGGCATGGTGAAGGG